>OW203749.1:4002303-4239803 GCA_934045075.1 Yponomeuta sedellus
CTCTCGACTTTACAAAGATTGTTTAAAGAATTGTAGATTACGTCTAGGCCTTGAGATAAAAGTTACAATCCGACTTATTGACCTGTTCGTTGGTTTATCAAGCAAATATGACTCTTACTGCAAAGGACTTACTTATCGCCAACCTGATAAATAGTACGTAGGTACCTAAGTAGGATGTTATTGGGCATTCTGGACCAGCTTCCATTCGTTTGAGCTCACGACGCACCGCGCCGGTTGGCGCGGCTTGTCGTTCACTCAAACTCATTACATCTGTTCCAGAATACCCAATAATATTGATTGATTCTGAATTTTACTTGCGGCAGGAAATGAAATGATGTTAGTAACACAGATAAATACTGAAGTTTAATCGTGATGATCGCATTTCAGTAATGAGGACATCACTGGTAACATATTTCTCCAAAAATGAAATTTGTTAAACAACCTACATCACTAAATCTTGAGAATATTGATGTAGGATCTGAAAAAAATACATATCGTCACGGAAAGCTTTTACCAAACACCATCCGTTGTATAGTTTGCGGACCGTCTAACTGCGGAAAAACAAACTTAGTCCTTGGGTTACTTTTACATCCTAATGGTTTACATTTCCGTAACGTGTACGTTTATTCGAAAACGTTGTATCAACCAAAATACATATTTTTAGAGAAGGTAATGAATCTCGTTCCAGGAATACGTTATTATAAATATCGCGATAACAAAGAAGTCTTAAATCCAAGCTTAGCGTCTCAAAATTCTGTCATTATTTTCGACGATGTTGCCTGTGAAAATCAAAATAACATTCGTGATTACTTTGCCATGGGTAGACATAAAAATATAGACTGTTTTTATTTGAACCAAACTTATAGCAAAGTCCCAAAACAACTGGTTCGCGACAATGCAAATCTACTCATCATATTCAAACAGGATGATATTAACTTACGTCATATTTATGATGAACATGTGAACACTGATATGCCTTGGCATCAATTTCGCGAACTTTGTTCACAAGTTTGGAAAGATACATTTAGCTATTTAGTGATTAATAAAGACTGTCAAAGAAATAACGGATGCTACAGAATGAAATTCGACACCTTTATTACTTTCGACGAGTGAGATACATAAATGCCGTTTTTTTTAAATCAGAAGCCACTTTCTTATCTTCTTTATATGCGAGTAGTTGTAAAATAAGAAAAAATGTGTGATGAAAAATCAATTAAACAACAAATAATTAAGTCTGCTGAGGCTGTTAAAAAGAAGGTTCAAAACATGAAAAATACTAAAATGGATTCTGAGTTGGCATTAGAAACTATGTTCAAACCAGTAACAGATCCACTTAAACAGCTAACGAGAACCCCGTATCAAGAACAGTTAAGTAATGAAGATGTTGATTCGCTTGAACATTTAGCACGACAGTCTACACCTACGAAGAAACGAAAATTTTCTGAAATTAGCTCTTCAAGGGAATCACTCCAAGAGGTATCGAATGCTAGTAACAGCGATGATAACATAAGTGACTCTGAACTGAATCAAAGTCTTAGAAATAACATGAGTGACATATTTTTTGAAACAAATTCGGATGGTGCTTCAACACCAAATGCAAAGTCTTTATCGTCATGGTCTTTATCATCAGAAGTATTCAAAGATGTACCTTATGGAATTAGATTGGAAAATGGAAAACCTATGATAGGATCAGCACCGCTCTCCATAACTAATGATGCATTTGAAATAGCAGGTCATTCGTATGTCAAAACTAATGGACTCAGTGAATTACTTTACAAAAAAAATCCTGATCTAAACATTATCACTGAAGATGATAAAAGGAATTATAAATTTATACTAATAAGCACAAACGCTCATCGACGTAAATATGATCCCAATCAACCAATCAATAGCAACAGAGGATTTAAGTATTTACAAATTGTAAAACCCTTATTATGTTCCGCCAATGTTTCCAAAGGAAAGGGTTTATCATTGCTTAAAAAAGTTGATAACAAAGTAGATTACATTTTTTGGAATGATCCAAACGAATTAGTTGAAACATTGAAATTATTAATAGCTTCGAAAGATGCCGGTAATACTGGCTTAGATGATGAAATTGTATCAGTTTTAACAGAACTGAAAAAACGTGGTGTGATATAAAATGAATAAATACTTATGTAATCTATATTTTATTTTATTTCTACTCTAACCTTCACACTATTTACAAGATGAATATAGATAAATTTGGACATCATGTTCATAAAAGACTGCGTGTGTCAGATCCATTAAATTTGGTTCCTATAAACACAGGGCTAAGTAAAAATGAGTCAGGAGTTTACGACTTAAAACAATGTATATTGAGAGGATTACCGTTAGCTGTAGCAGCAGATGAAGCTGTTAGCAAGGAGTATGTAGAAAAAAACAATAAATTATATTGTAAAAAACAAGATTTCATTAATGAACTTAAAAGTATAAAAACTCAAATACAACTGCTACAGAAACAGTTAGATGAGAAGTGTTCAAAGGTAGAAGCGAGTAATATTATTAAAGATCATATAGTAGCACTCAGAGACTCATCGAAACCAGCATGAGCAAACAATCTGTTGTAAATGAAATCCATAAAGCAGCTAGAAGAAATTTCCCACGTCGTTCTGTTATTTTAAAAGGGATTGATGATTTATGGCAAGCCGATTTGATTGATATGCAAAACTATCAGAAGGTTAACAAAGGATTCAAATTTATTTTAGTAGTCATCGATGCTTTTTCTAAATACGCATGGATCGCTCCATTAAAGAATAAAACAAAAACTGAGGTGTCTCTAGCGTTTGATAAGGTTTTACAAGAAGGCCGATCACCTGCTAATTTACAAACCGACAAGGGTACCGAATTTCACAATGACGTTTTTCAGAAGCTTACGAACCGATGGAAAATAAATCATTATTCAACTTATTCAACAAAAAAAGCGTCTATAGTAGAAAGATTAATAAGAACTTTGAAGAGCAAGTTGTTTAAACATTTTAGCTTGTTTGGAAATTATAAGTGGATTGGAGAACCTTTATGTGATATAGTTAAGAGCTATAATAATACTATGCATCGCACTACAAAACATATGCCGTCTGAAATAAACAAGTTAAATGAATCACTCGTTGCATGTAATATAAACAAATCACAACCTTCCTTACCTGCAAAGAAAATTAAATTTCGTGTTGGAGACTTTGTCCGTATCAGCAAGCACAAAGGAGATTTTCAAAAAGGATATACACCAAACTGGTCTACCGAATTATTCACTGTTGTAAAAGTAATAAAATCTATACCCACAACATATTACATACGAGATCAACATTGTATACCAATAAAAGGTTGTTTTTACGAACACGAACTGCAAAAAACTAGCTGTCCCAATATTTATTTAGTTGAGAAGGTAATTAAAAAAAAGGGAAACAAATATCTTGTTAAATGGCTCGGCTTAGGTCAAGAGGAAAATAGTTGGATTAATAAAAGTGCTATAATAAAGCATTGAAGTATATTACTACAGATTAGTTAACTTATTTTTCATTACATCGTTAGTTATGAAAGGGAAAGGACTTCTCAATACTTTAATCAATAATTTACCAATAGAGTTACACTTACCAGGCTACAACTACTGCGGTCCAGGTACTCGATTACAAGAACGTTTGCAAAGAGGCGATAAAGGCATAAACCCTTTGGACAGCGCTTGTATGCTGCACGACATAGCTTATTCAAAGTATTCAAGTTTAGAAGATCGGCATAAGGCTGACTTAGAGCTAAGAAAGATGGCAAAGCAACGATTAAAATCAGAAGATGCTAGCAGAGGTGAAAAAGTTGCATCATGGTTGGTGAATAAAGTAATGAAAGCAAAAATTAAATCGGGTGCTGGAATTAAATCATTCAAAACTTCTATGGCTAAATTAAAATCGCATCTGAAAAAAAAGAAACCTAAAAATATTCAAGATGCTATTCAGTTTGCATACTTAGCAGCAAAAAAAATATTTCATAAGAAAAATAATATGAAGCTGCCAAGAATTATTCCCATCCCTAAAACTGGAGGAATACTTCCACTCATTCCTATTTTTGCTGGTCTATCAGCATTGGGTTCTTTAGCTGGAGGTATTGGTGGAATAGCAAAAGCAGTTAATGATTACAAGTCAGCCCAAAAAAATCTTTCTGAATCCGTGCGTCACAATAAAATGATGGAATCGATCTCCTTAGGCAAAGGTTTATACATCAAACCATACAAGACAGGTAAGGGATTGTGCGTACATTCTTCAAAAAACTAGTTAAAAGGTTACCCAGACGAGCACTGAGTAATATAGATTTAATATATTATACTCGGGACATCCCATACTTTCGAGGTGTCTATATGAGAGACACTTTACCAAGCAAATCAAATAACATCGAGTGCGCTATCCTGAATCTAGATAATTCAATAAATCCGGGAACTCACTGGGTAGCCTACATTAAGATAAATAATTACAGCGTGTACTTTGATAGTTATGGTTTAAAACCACCTGTAGAATTAATCAAGTACTTAACAAAAAACACTAACGTTTATTATAGTTATATGAACTATCAACAAAACAACACCTATAATTGCGGTCATTTATGCATAAAATTTTTAAAAACATTCTGGTTGAAACATTTATATTAAGAAATCATAAACTATTCTCACCATTATTACGATGTCATTCACGCTATCAATAACCGGTTGTAAACCAGCTTTGTCAACATTTTATTCGCCGGCTCTGCAGCTTGATGGTGAATATGAATGTGGGCTGATCTTTTTTTCGACGTTTAATTCGATTCCTAACATAGAATGCTACAACAACAAATTTCATTATGGCGACAACGAAATGATTGAAATACCCGAAGGATCATACGAGCTATTAGATATAAATGACTTTTTAAAAACAAATTTAGTAGACTGTACGTTTAATTTGATATGTAACAATAACACTTTGAGCACAAAAATAATTTGTTCAAAAGATATTCATTTTGAGAAATCCGGTTCAATCGGAAGGATATTGGGTTTTGGAAATCAGACTCTTAAAGCTAATATATTACATGAGTCTCTCTTCCCTGTAAACATTCTACCAACAACCATCGTTCGAATAGAATGTGATATCGTGAGCGGATCGTACATAAATGGGAAGCCTAGCCATATAATTTACGAATTTGCACCTAATGTACCGCCAGGGTACAGGATTATAGAAATCCCAAAAAATTTGATATATTTCCCAGTAAATCAAAATACAGTTAGCGAGATTAATATAAGGATTTTGGATGCAAATAACAACCTTATAAATCTACGACAAGAAGAACTACAGTTATATTTACACCTAAGACGAAAATGATAGATTTCATAAATAAAACATTGGTACCCGAAACCAAAGATCTCAGTACAACACATCCACCGCAACAGAAACCACCTGCTAAAAAGAAAAAACTGACTAAGGAAAATAAACAATTTCTCAGATACTTAAAAGTCATAAAATGAATATCTTAAATATCTTGGATTCTTTCGCCTACGACAACAGCATTGAAAGCTACCAAATCCATTCGTATAAGCCCTACATTAATAGTTTTAACAAAAACGATGAAATACGCATTCCCATCAATCAACAAGACTTATACGTCTTACCGTCACAGAGTACACTATACATCGAAGGTTCTATCACAGTGCACCGTCCAAATGGCGATAAAAAAGAGAGAGTGAGTAATATTGAGTTGGTGAATAATGCAGCGCTTTTTCTTTTCCAAGACATTCGATATGAACTAAATGGCGTAGAAATTGATAGGATAAAAAATGCTGGGATCACAACTACTATTAAATCATTGCTCTCGATGAATGAAAATGAATCAAAAATGTCACGGCTATGGGGGTGGGACATTGATGGAATAAAAAATACTACTGGTAATTTTTCCGCCTGTATCCCATTGAATAAAGTTTTAGGTTTCGCTGAAGATTATAATAAAATAATAATGAACTGTAAACATGAGCTGGTTCTTTTGCGTAGTAATACAAACCTTAATTCTATTAAATTAACCACTAATGAAGTGTTAGATGACATAACCATTAACAAAATTGTATGGAGAGTACCGCATATAAAAGTATCTGATCGTGAAAGAGTTAACTTGCTGAGATGTTTGGAGAAAGATAGACCTATCAGTTTAGCATTTAGGAATTGGGATCTCTATGAATACCCTCTTTTACCACAGACTACAAAACATACTTGGTCTATAAAAACCACATCTCAATTAGAGAAACCACGTTATGTGATTATTGGTTTACAAACTAATCGGAAAAGTTTAGGTATGAAAGACATGTCTCACTTTGATCATTGTTATGTACGTGATGTCAAGGTTTTTTTAAATTCAACTTACTTTCCATATGAAAGTCTCAATATTAAGTTTACTGAAGAAAGGTATATGATATTATATGAGCAGTACGCTAGATTCCAACAGTCTTACTATGGACGTCGGTGTGAGCCGTTGTTAAATCTGAAGGATTTCAAAGATAAAGCACCATTATTTGTAATAGATTGCTGCAGGCAAAATGAGACCCTGAAGACAGGTCCCATTGATGTTAGAGTAGAAATAGAGAGTGATTTAGAAATACCAGATCAAACTTCTGCTTACTGCCTCATACTAAACGATTGTGTAATCGAATATAAACCACTTTCTAACATCGTTAAAAAAATAACATGAATTCTGAACATATTTTTGTAGATTTACAAGGATTTAGAGATTATAAAAATAATTTTATTATTAAAGAGTTTGCTCTCGCTACTAAAGAATTTACTATGGTCTACTTGGTAAAACCTCCTTATCCATTTTCTACTTTATCAGATAGCGAAAAAAAGCAAGTTGTTTGGTTGGAAAAGAATAGAGGAATTTATTGGCGTGAAGGTTTTATTGACTACCGCGAATTTCATAGGTTAATTTATAGTTTATTGAGGAATAAGAAAATTTTTGTAAAAGGTTTAGAAAAAATCATGTGGGTAAATAAACTTTGTGGTGATTGTTGTGTTATTAATATCGAGGAAAATCAATGTCCTAATATAAAATACCTGCATGATAAATATAGTGTATGCAATTTTACGTGTTTTTCTCACCACAAACAATGTGCGTTGAAAAATGTACTATGTGTCAAGAAATGGTTTTATGAAAATAATGTTATAGAATTTATTTAGAATAAGCAAGTATTTATGTAACTTTTTTATTGAAAGTAAGAAATAAATGTAAATGTATTTAAAAAAGAAAACATGTTTTATTTAATTAATTTTTAATTTAAAACGAAATTAATAACTATTGCACATATTTTTAGAAATGTTCTTAACTACGTTTTCCACCATGTCCATTATTTCGTCTACAGGATCTATCACAACATATTGGGCACTTAACACCGCACTTTCACTGTTTGTGTCCTTACACTCATTTAAGTCGAATACTTCTATTTTTATCAACCGATTTCCTCTTCTTGCCGCCTTGCTAACCACATATGATGTAGACGTGGAGTCCTTTGCAACCCGTTTCCTTGAAGTCTTACTTTTCCGCTTCCCCACGTCTGATGGAGCCGGGTTTCGTATTTCTTCGACATCACTATCGAACCCACTCAAAATATTTTGCGCGTAGTAGTAAGGGTCAGTCGGATCAGTCTCGCCTAAAATCTGAAAAAAACAAAAAAAAAAATTATTAAAAATATTCAAACCTATTTCAAACTGTGTAATATAAATTGGATGGAAAAAAATAATGCTTACCGAAATCGACATGTTTTCACGTCTGCTGATCTTCTAGTTGGCTCGAACGATGCAGTAACAATAAATTACTGAACCACCAAATATAAAATGGATTTGTAGATGAGTGTAACTTACCTATTCATACGTTTCGATCGCTCTAGAAAATTAATCCTGTCTCTTTTAATACATATAAGAGTGAGCGAGCTCGAATTCGTAGTCAGCATTATCAATATCGAATGTGTTTGAATCAAGTATGTCATTGCTGACTAAGTAAATAGTAGTCATTGAACCCTTGCGCGCTATGCAACATCGATGCGCCTCCCTTGCTGTTTGCAACATCGCTAACACCTTGACTTGACCTACTTTTGACTGTCTCGTTGGTCTAGTGATGATAGCGTTTGATTACTATTGCAGAGGTCGTGGGCTCGATTCCCACAGGGAGCTGTCATACTTTCAGTAGACACGAAATCAAAACTTCATTGAATATAGTTTAGCTCTCCTCATCCCACCGCGCTCAAGACTATGTCTATAGCAAAAATTTCTGAGATATGTAGGAACTAACAATACTTACATATTCTTTTGTTTTTGTAACATTAGGTAACAATGTTAGGTCATGGAAATAAAAGAAGCTGGTAGTATAACCCAATTTATTCACCCAAAACTATACTTATTAGCTTATAGTACATAACACTTTTATAACTAAGTACCTATCTATTTTAATTCATTACATTATTAGTTCACTTAAATAAATACGCTATTCTTAACATACCTAAAGAGCTTTAGCTTTAACTTGAAGAGCATAAGAACGAAAACATAATATTAAGCTTATTCCACACTAGCTCTATCGCGGCGGTTACCGCAGCCGCAATCCATACACATAGCATCTAAGACTGAAACAGATCTATGAAATACATCATATCACGATATTTTGATTACATATTTTTAAATTTTATCCCATGGTCAATTTTACTATCTTATTTTCATAATATTGAGGTATGGCCCCACGCTTTAGTTGAGATTTGATCCCGATGAATCAAACGTTTATCATCATTTCTCGATAGAGCTATTTTGTTGACACTTTGCGTAAATATTTCATGTTTTATCGATTTAAACAAGATATTTCTCTTGCGCAGCACATTACCTTCAAACAAGGTCTGCTCATAATTACTAAAGTTAAGACCGCGAATAACGCTCATTTTTACTCCTTTGGCCTTTTTGACAGTTTTTTCTAAAGTTTTGAAACAGTACAGTTTTGATCGTAATCCTACAAATTCTGTAATAATTTCACCACCCATTTCATCCTTAAATAGCCCAGGAATCTTTTTGTTTTTTAATGGAATTTGATGTATATTATTACTATCGTAATTACTCGTATCAAAGTAAGGTAGTAAACGGTATTTCAAATCTAGGAAGAAGTCCTCTGTGGACAAATGATAGATGAAGCTATCCGTATCAGTATAGCACATCTCAACATATTTCCCATACATAGGTTTAATAATTGAATAATGAAAGTCATACATGTGGCTTTTGGATAACTCAAGAACAGTAAACCCAATGTAGATAGGTTTATCTAAAACCACACGTTCTGGTTTCATTTGGATGGCAACCAAATTTTCGGAAAAAACTGAAGCACTGTGAAAGTTTGGACGGGCTATCAATTTTTCTGCCGATGTGCATTTTTTCGTTTTGTTTTGACTATCGCTCCATTGATTTACCAAATAGACGTTTACTCTGTGTTCAGTATTTTCTATAGTCTTTCCAAATATGCTGTTGTTCAAGAGTTTGAAAAAGTCTTGTTCGAAAGTTGATTGGGCTTGTTGCCTCAGTTTTGTATTAAGTTCAATGTATTGTTTGAGATAAGCACTTTGACGAAAAGTAATGACTCTATGGATTTTTCTTAGTATTAATCCATGTTTCAAGCATGTTTTAAGATGCACATAATGAATAACATATCGATATTTATCGTATAGGTTAGGGATTAATTTCGAACTCTTTCCACCGGGTGGTATGCATCGCTCAGGACAAAATGGGAAATCATTGTGATAGTCGTGTAGGTGTGTGGGATAAATAATATCCACTTCAAGAATATAACCAAAAGATGCATTATCAGGAACTGATGTGATATCAATGGTATTCACTTCAGACTGTTCCAAAAATCTGAAATCTGACAAAGGTAATACTTGAGACATGCTGAAGCCGTATAAATTGTTAGCATCAATATACGTTATGAAGGACTCGGGACGTGATGGGTCGTACTCAGACATGTATTTATTGTTTGCTTTCGCATGTCGCTTGGAACACATACATACACCACCCCGTATTCCATCCTGAATCATCCGAATAATCGCTAAGTCGCTAAGCAATTCTAATCTGACCTTAGTTTTCAAAAGCATCGCATCAAATGATAAGCTGGGTGCTGTGAGGTAGAATGCCGGGTCTAATTGATAATATCGTTTACATGTTTTGCGGAAATGTTCAAAAATATCGGCTAGTAGCAAGACATCTGTTTTAACGTATAGATCAGTGTATTCACCTAAGTTACGAATGGAGAAAGTTGACCATACTGACTTGGCATGTTCATAATCTTGATCAGAAATTTCTTCACCACTGATAGTATTATAAAAAGCAGATTTGGGTGGGAGGGAATTTTCTTCGTAGCATTTCCAATGTGACATATAGTCATATGGATAAACACCTTTGCGAGTGAGTAATTTGAGTTCAGTGTCATTTGCAAAAAATGATTTCAACAACGAGAATTCCTCCACCTTCATTGTTTTCGTGAGTTTTTCTAAACTGGTACCTAAAAATTTAAATGAATCGATAAATCGAAGTTGGATACCTTCATCTTTCGATAATGGTATATACTTCGTGAAAGAAATATAGTTTTCTTTTGTTTTAGGTATTATTCTAATCGGACCAGGCGCCTCGCCTAGTTCTTTGATAAATAAATGGCAATCGTAGCCTGACAAATTGTGGAAAACAACTGGAACAAAATTTGGTAGTTTAAATTGTAAATTACAATGCTTGTGAGCTGCCCCCCGATAGTGACCAGTGATGTGACAGTGGTCTCGAACCTTGTCAAATATTAAAAGATTATCACAAATATGACAGCGGACAGCATTTTCAAAATTTTGTGAATCATTATCCGTGAATATAATTTTAATATTAGCTTTTAAAATAGTGTGTATTTGCTTCATGTCTCGATACAACCATTCTACAAATTTTGATACACAGTCTGATCCCCGATAGCTGACGTAGCGATTATACTTGGCATCCACTGTACAAACAATATAGTAACCAAACGCTGAGGGCACATGTTGTTGTAGCAGGCTAGTGCTCGCAATGTTAGGGTCTGCTTCACACCCCAGATGACGTTGAAGCATAGTCTCAAAATCAGCATAAATGATAAAGGGTATGTTTTGTTTTCGTTCGTAATTCTTAAATTGAAGAACCGACCCTTGGTTAGGAAGAGCTGTAGCAATACCACCACATGCATGAATGACTAGTTCATTAGATGTTTTAAAAAATAACAGACATGATGAGCAAAAATGCAGTTGCTGATGGTGTTTAGATATTTGGCTTCTAACCAGACGGGGAAGGTTTTTGATCAACCAAAAGTGAGAGCCCTCATCATTCTCGAGAAATAGCAGATGAACGATATTTTTCGCAGTGGAAGACTCTGATCTGTATAGTGGACCTACAACAGTTTTTTTGCCTTGTAAGCCATACACAAAAATAGCGATATCTGGATTATTTTTTTCAAACACCGGGATGTCAGAAAAAGTTACTGGATATGATAAGCCTTGAGTGTTAAAAATATCGCGAAAATCGGGATAAGACGAGACACGATCGGGGTGGCTCTTTGAAGGGAATAGAGCAGCTGTAACACACCAAAGAAAACAATAAGGATCATCATTTTTTATATTCAAACATGCTTTTTTGTTTTTTATAAATTTTGGTAAATCTATAAACGATGACCCACTCAATGGTTGATATTTATTTACATTGATTTCCAAATGAGAGTTACTCAAAAATGTCCAACCGCTATCTCGCTCTTGAAACTCTTCAAGCTTTTTTTTCAATGTATTTATGATTTCTGAAAAAATGGAATTGAAGTTGTGGTTCATGTGTATGGTAATGTTTTTCGTGCCAAACGATTTTAGTTCTTGCAAATCGTTTTTGTACATAAGGAAAAATGAAAAAAGCTCAACATTGACTTTTATGCAAACGTGTTTTTTCAATGAAATATCAATCAGAGATTTTAATTTATTATGGATAGACTCGAAAAAGGTTTCAATTGAGTGCTGACCATCACCGTTAGCCTGTATCTTATAAGTTGCAATACGATTACGGAATGCAGAGGTCAGAACCTCAACATCTTCTGACAAATGATGAGTTGCGACTTTGCTTTTGTGGTCAGTGCTGCGCATATGACCCACCCAACTTTTTGGGTTGACAAGAGTTTTGCAAGTAATGCAATAAGGCATTGTAAATAAAAAGTAGTAAGATTGACCAGGAAACAGATAATTAAAATTTAGGTTTTAGACACAAAAATAAATAGGTAAGTAGCAAAATAATATGTTTATTATAAATTAAAGGAATTTAGTTTTATATTTATCTTATCACTAAAAAAACTCGCCTCACTATTATCATACAGTGAATAAACTTGTTTAATAAATTTCTGTAATACGTCCCAGTGCGGTGTGTCCGTATCAGTCTGCAATTTTATTACCATCAACGCTTTTTTCCACCTCTCTTGAACGTTGGTACTTGCAGCATCGGTAGTGTTGTAGACCTTCAATTCTATATAGAATTCTCCTTCCGTCGTTGCTGTCCGACGAACGTGACCATTGGCGACCCGCGTCACTAGACTCGACCCCAGTTGGTGCTGCTCGGGAGTCGCTTTAGCGACCTTCTCTGCGTCTCGCAAAATCCCGAAAAGATCTCCCACCGTCTTTTTCTTTAAGGTGCTTGCAGACCTGTAAAAGTGAACAATATATTTTAAAACATAAGTACCTTCATAAACTTATACCTATATTCCGATTGGGTAGGCTATCTATAGGAGATACACATACATTGAACGAGTATGAAGTGGATGATAGTTTAATATGAAGGGTACATATCTACTTTTGATCTATCCCATATATGTCATTCTTAATAAGCAAATATCCCAAGTGATTCTTAATAAGCATATCTTACATGGAAAACAAAAATACTACGCGAAGCGGGTATCGAACCCACGACTAGTAAGATGCAAAGTAAACAGTCGACAGCATGTTAACCTTTACGAGTACATGCCTGCAATGTAATCAACGATTCAATGACTCAGCGGTGTGCTAGAGTCAAATGACGCGACAACGTAACAACGAATAATATAACGAGACTAATTCTATTCCAGTAAACTTTTCCCTGGATGTAAACATTTACCGTAACGATCAATGTTAAGCCGGGTCCGCTGCGCCATGTTACGCGTGTTACAAAAAATGTAACACGTTATTAAAACAAAAATGGGGAGTGGTATTAACACTTTACGTGTTACGTAACGTAACGTTATATAACAAGTACCTAACGTGTTATACCATGTCCCACTTTTATTATATTTAAGTGTTACGTTTTTTGTAACACGCGTAACATGGTGCAGCGGCCCCGGCTTTAGGCTATAGAAAATAAGGTTTAAGGGTCAAACCTATGGTTTGAATTATTAAGACGAATAAACAACTTTTAGTTATGAAACAAACAAATAAACAGTTGTTATCTCTTTCAATGTTCCAAGATTTTCATCAACAGCTTGATTACATCGAGGGAATCGTCATTTGAAACGATGTGTAAAGTGTACAATCATTTATAATAAACTATAGATGTATTGTATTCTTACCTAACTGTCTCCTCAACGTAGCTCGATGCTTTGCGTTTGGAGCTGGTTGGAGTCTTTTGCTTCTTACTCGACTGCACAGCAATAGGTACACCAGAGAATTCAAACTCGGAGTCAGACCTGAAATAATAATAACATAGTTTTATACCAGTCTTATACATTTAACCTAAACGATTTATACACCGTATTGTAATTACTATACTAGATAAATGTAGTGACTGGAACATATTTTTTAGACATAGTTCGGGACATAGTTTTCATATAGGGACTAATACGGTTTAGTCAGTGGAACACGTAAAAAAAAAAATTAGGATGTAAATAAATATACTTACTAACATTTTGATACCGATGGAGTGACTGGTAGCGAGGAAGTCGTAGATAATTACACCACACGGAGACTGTACTGAACAGCGTTATCACGTTATCGGAAGTGATGAGAATTTTAGATAAATCAGGGTGTTATAGGTTTATATCCTAAATGTGTATGTTGTTTTTTTATTACAAGTACTGTAATGAAGTAAATGCGAAAATCGCCTTTATTTATAGGTGTATGAATATAGGTGATTGTTGATAAAAGTAATACATATTACTTTTTAGTATCGAACACCCAAAATTTTTGCTTTGCCTTCAAAAGTAGGTACTTAACCAAATCATCTTGACCGGTAGCAAGGTCAAGCCTATATGTTATTCTCATAATGTCAGCACTATTTAATAGCTCAAGTTAATGTGGCTGGTTGCCATTGCAACATAATGTGACCAATATATCGATTATTGTAGGTAAGATGTTTCGCAATCAGAAGCTTGCAACGGATCCAATAACGTTAACGTAGCAAATTCGTAGGTTTCATACCTAGGTAGGAGTAAATAGTCCTAGATACACATGTTGCAATTTACTTTAGATTTTCTTGATCTTAATCAGATAATGTTCGAATTGGGTGAATATTTCACTATAGCAGAAGAAAATAAACTGTTATTTCCAGTTACCAGAAATCGGATGATGAGCTAAATAGGAAATTATAATTAATTCCTCTAGCTTATCCATAGAAAACATCGTATGATATCGATGAAATTACTATATAAATGTATTTCAGGATAAATAATACTTATCTAGGTATTCTTTATAAAGCATTTGGTAGACTCCACAATATTATGTGAAAGTCAAACATTAGGTATTAATGATACCTACAGCTAAATATTTTGATGCAACGAGTTTTTTCCGTGTGGATCTTAGACTAGAGTATAGCTAGTATAGTCAACCTTTGGTTATCTCTTATGTAGGTGATACATTAAAATATTATGACCCCTCTAAATTCTTTATTTATGGGTTATGTAAAATTTACTGTATTTATTTTACTGTATGTTACAGATAAATTTAGATAGAAAATGAACGAGAACTGATGTTAGAAAACTGTTGAAAAAATATAAAACTATCTGCATAGGTTCAGTTACGTATAATGGGATGAGAATAATATCTTCAAGTTTCAATTAAAAAAAGACAAAATGCTGTCGGTCGTATTTACAAAATCATGATTTCTTAAAATACTTTAACATCAAGTCTTAAAAAAATAATAACATGGAAAATGCTTTATTACCGGAATACCTTTAAGGAATGTTCAAAGGAACCAACTTTTATAAATAAAACTGTACTTTTTGACAACATATTTTTTCTTACACCGTGTATACTTCGTATCAAATTTATAACTCCTGCGTCAACAGCTAAAGGTTGACAATCCCTGCCAGCCACCTATCATATTCGCATTCGCGTTAACTAAAGTGACACGTTAGTAGGAAATAGATTTCCATTAATGAAAGTATACTTTTATGTGTCAGTGATATTATCATTAATTCACGATTTTACTTAAGTATACCCAAGGATTCAAGTAACTGTAGAAGTACATTTTTCCTACTGTGCAATGTTTTGTGTTTTCCGTAGTGAACGATAAACAGGAGACTTCAATCTGATCACTAACATTTTTGTGGGAAAAGTAAGGTATTCTTTGTGCCGACCATAAAATATGCCTAAAATACAAGTATTTCCTGGTTCTGCCAATCACCCAGTATTTGTGTCACATGAAAAGGATCACAAAATTTTGTTGTGTTGGAATCACCTTTTTTACAATGGGAGACGTCAATCTGACCATAAAATACAGTTAAGACGAAAATGTTTTGTGTCACTGTTGCGCAAGAAGGTTCATCACATGAAGTCAATCTGATCACAAAGTAATTTGTGGTGCTGAATCTTTCTAACAGTGGGAGCCGTCAATCTGACCACAAAATATGATTAAGTTGAAATTGTACTTTTATGTTATTGTATGAAGGGCCATCACGGGAAGTCAATCTGATAACAAAATTTGTGGTGTTGTACCTTGTTCATGTGGGAGACGTCAATCTGACTACAAAACAAACTGGGTTGAAAAAGCAAAGTTTTGTGTCACTGTTATGAAAAGTAGACACCAGTGGTGTTAAACTCATTCAGTGGGAGAAGCCAATCTGGTCACAAAACTATGACTGGGTAAATACAAGTATCACTTGGAATATTTCATGTCATTGTCTTAATGAGGAAACCTAACCGATACCGCAAATAATGTGTGCTGTTTTATCTAGTATATTACGAAACTGCACAAAACATAGCTAGTGGGTAAATACAATTCAGTTGAGCTTGGGGATCCTTTATTTAATTCAACTCAGTGACTATGCGGACCTATCTCCACCAAGATGATGGTGAGTTGCATTCACTCAAGCTTCCTAGTGTCATTCGTTTTCATTGATGGAATTTATCATAAACTGTGTAGGTTGCTCGTAAAATTATTGAAACTATAAATTAGAATCACTCGATGTTATTGGGTATTCTGGAATAGCTGTAATGAGTTTGAGAGAGCGACAAGCCGCGCCAACCGGCGCGGTGCGTCGTGAGCTCAAACGAATGGAAGCTGGTCCAGAATGCCCAATAACATCCTACTTACCTAGGTATATGAAACTTGTAACATTCATACATTTTGGTTCTGCAAGTACGAATGTTCAACCAAAGCCGTGCCTACCTAGCTAATGACAAATAAAGACTTGAAACTTGAATGAAACTTGTAACTTTTATGCATTTTTGCTCGGCAAGTGCGAATGTTGAAACAAAGCCCGCTTAGTAGTGGGGGTAATTTCGTGCATGTATTCCCATGGATCTCATCGAAACCATTCTTCCCACTCTTACAGCGAAGTTAAAGCCGGTTCATGACACGAATTCCCGTTTTAACTATCGGCTTTAACTCCACCTTGTCACGTGCATTCGTTCAATAAAGAAGTTTTTATTTCAGACCGAGACCTGTAGGTAATTAATTTATAAAAGGTAATTAAGTTATAAAATACGTAGGTAATTAAGTTATAAAATAATACATGTTACTTATTGAAATTGAAATTGGTTCAAAAAAATTCAAATTCAATTGTTATTGTAACATAAATTATAGTATAACATAATTATTTGTCTTATAATTATCCAATGAATGGTTCAGACATTTTAAATATAATGAAGTTATGGTTGGATAGACTCTGAGGCCTGTGGTAGATAAAAATCTGTGATACACGGCTCAGTGCCCTGTTGAAATGCTCACACAACTGTTCCATAATTACAATCGAAAAATTTACTCAATGAATAAAACTTGTTATTATTTTATGCTACCAGTGACATTTACTGGATAAAGGTACTGGAGAATTGAAATTCGATATAAATAATTAATTACTACAATAAACCCAAAGTAAACTAACATGCACATGTGTGTGTGTGTTTGTTTGTATGTTTGTTTGTTTGTTTGTTTGTTTGTTTGTTTGTGCGTGTGTATATAAGAGAGACATAAAGATACTTATGTATATTTAGCTGAATACGTATGTTTCGTTACACAGTGATACATACCTATGCCCAGGTTTATTTGGCAATTTTCAGTAAATCCTCCGTCTGGTCATAAGTTAGACTCTGCAAGTAGGTTTTAGTTTGCTTTTTACACTCAAAATTATTAAGAAATTGTAAATTAAGGATTTAATTGAGTCTATTATACATGACATAAAAGTCAATTCTCAAGAAGGCTTGAAAACGATTTGCAAAGACAGTACGAAAGCGTTTCCCCCTAAACACTATATCAGTTCGTCTTCTAATTGTGGTAATGATGGGATTGATTGATTCACAAACTTCTAATATCCTTACTAGTTAATCAAATCGTCTATGAAATTGCCAATAACAATGTCAATGCTAATAAGTAGCATTGTATTCTACAACCATAAAACAAACATTTCTATTCGTTTCATGGCTGTGGAATGTTTATGTCATGTTTGGGTATTGTATTGTAATAAGATAGATAGATAAACACATTTGTTTAGTGGATAAATGTGTTTATCTATCTATCTATCTATCTATCTATCTATCTATCTATCTATCTATCTATCTATCTATCTATCTATCTATCTATCTATCTATCTATCTATCTATCTATCTATCTATCTATCTATCTATCTATCTATCTATCTATCTATCTATCTATCTATCTATCTATCTATCTATCTATCTATCTATCTATCTATCTATCTATCTATCTATCTATCTATCTATCTATCTATCTATCTATCTATCTATCTATCTATCTATCTATCTATCTATCTATCTATCTATCTATCTATCTATCTATCTATCTATCTATCTATCTATCTATCTATCTATCTATCTATCTATCTATCTATCTATCTATCTATCTATCTATCTATCTATCTATCTATCTATCTATCTATCTATCTATCTATCTATCTATCTATCTATCTATCTATCTATCTATCTATCTATCTATCTATCTATGTATCTATCTATCTATCTATCTATCTATCTATCTATCTATCTATCTATCTATCTATCTTATTGGTATTCAACCGGCCTATGTGCAAAATTGTTAGGCAATCAAGAATTAGCCTCTAAATAGGTTTTTACAATAAATAATTTTAATAATAATTAATAAGAAATCGATATTATTCAAAATTGATTGTGCATAGTGTCAAGCAGAAATGCCCACCGGTGGGCAACGGAAACCAACCGAAATAGGTAAATGGTTTTCGTATCCATCTCTTTGCAGGGAGGATCTGTTCATCACCTCCAAGCTGTGGAACACCTTCCACCGGCCGGACCTGGTCGAGGGCGCCCTCAAGAAGAGTCTGGAGAACTTGCAGCTCAGCTACTTGGATCTCTACCTGATCCACTGGCCAGTGGCCTACAAGGTATGTAAAACAACTTCCAAGAGTCGCATTGTAACGGTGCAAACCTCCTTACACCATTTTTTTCATAATTCTTTAATTCTGTCTATCATTCTCCAAATTTAAAATTATACCTCACCCATTTTGGAGATATCCTTAAGTCTTTAAGCTTGCTTGAAACGCGGTTCTAAGAATGTGTAAAGTACATACATACTTAGGTTATCCTCACGCCTGTATCCCAGAGGGGTAGGCAGAGACCAGGGACTGCCACTTGCCACGATCCTGACAGATCACCTTCGCTTCATCAACGTTCATAAGTCGTTGCATGCACGCACGCCGGTTCCGGGTACTTTTTATCTTTCCCTTTGCTAATACATCCCCTATTTGGTCGATGTAAGTCCGTCTGGGACGTCCCTTGCCAGCCCTTCCACTCACATTCGCAATATATATTTGTTTCGTCAATCTTTCTTCCTTCATCCTCCCCACATGTCCAAACCAACGCAACATTCCTTGTAAAGTACACTTTGCGCCAAAAGGGCTACTATAGCAAGAAGGATTATTTAGATAACAATGATGTCTGGAATTAAAGCCAGTACATACAATGTATGAGTTCTATGTTTTAAAATAATTATGTAAACTCTGTTACTTAAGGACTTTGAAAAGAGTAACTTTGGAGGTTTTTTGACCATTTATCTCCAAAATGATCTAGATTTTGAAATGGACACCTAGTTTGAATTGTAACGTTCAGTAAGCCGCAGCTTCTGCGCTACTTTGAATAAAACCTTTTCATTTCCTTCACATTTTGCCATTGCTACTTTACATTTCAACTACTTACACCGGACTACATAAATCGTCCTTTAATAATTGTTTTAATATCAAGATTTTTTTCTTTTTCATCGCTATGTATGAAACACATCGTTAAAGTCGTTCCAGTTTATTATTTATGAAACGTTCTACAACTTCACAGTATATTCACATTTCACAAATGTATTCGAGTAAGTTTATAAGTCACATTTGACTCATAAATAAAATCAGGTTGGTTTAAGAAGTTGTCTAGAAGAGATGACGACCTCTGTGGCGTAGCGGTAGCGCGTCTGCCTACCATGCAAGAGGTCCCGGGTTCGAATCCCGGCTGGGAACAAAAAAAAAAGCCCAGGTCTTGGATGTTTACATGTTTGTGATGTCGTTGTTTCTGGTTCCCACGACACAGGGTATCCTAGTGTGGGGCCAGAAGCAATGTATGTGCTTGTATGTATACATGTTATGTTATGTTATGTTATGTTATGTTATGTTATGTTATGTTATGTTATGTTATGTTATGTTATGTTATGTTATGTTATGTTATGTTATGTTATGTTATGTTATGTTATGTTATGTTATGTTATGTTATGTCATGTTACATGTTAGATCACTTTTAGTGATAATGCCGCCGTCTGCACTCTTGGGTTAAGAAATATTTATGTAATTTCCTTTCTTATGTACAATAAAGTGTTCTCTATCTATCTATTAATTGCTCTGAAAGATCAATTTGAATTTTAACTATGCATCCAATCTTGTTATTAAATGTAGTTTAATTAATTAACTAATAAGTAAAGGGGGATGTATTAGCGAAGGTAAAGACATAAAGTACCCGGAACCGGCGTGCGTGCATGCAACGACTTATGAACGTTGATGAAGCGAAGGTGATCTGTCAGGATCGTGGCAAATGGCAGTCCCTGGTCTCTGGCTACCCCTCGGGGATACAGGCGTGAGGTTATGTATGTATGGTCTAGGATAGCCGTTGGTGTGCCAGACCAAGTCCGGGTTGGTGGAGGATTGTAGGACAGTGGCTGGCCTTACTGTCAGAAGTTATCAAGCCGCCCATAAGGCCTCTGATACGGCTTAACGACTGCCATTACATGTCAGCGGGCACCAACGGCTTAACGTGCCTTGCGAAGCACGGTAGCGCTCGGAATAAAATCCACTAGCGATGGTCACGGGACATAGGACACCAAACTAACAAGTCTACCCCCCTTTTTTAAAAACTTATTTAGAGGCTAAAAATTCCACCCATGCCGGGATTCGAACCCGCGACCTCAGGCTATCCGCGCCAGCGCTCTTTCCAACTGAGCCAATGGGCGACTCACCGGCATCAGTGAAATGTTGAACCTCCTTACAATACTCTCTGTATTACTTACAGGCAGCGACATCTGGCTGAAGTAATTTGCATCACTTGCAGCCCTGCCTGAGTAACTATTTTGCAGTTAGGTTTTACATCGGAATGATATCACTGTACCCACATGATTATTTTCTTTTTAATGCACCCGTGCTAAGGACAATTTTAAAAACATATTAATCTACCCCCTCTTGGGAACAGGAGGACGGCGATCTCTTCCCGGCTGACGCGTCGGGCAAGATCCACTTCTCTGATGTGGATTACGTCGACACCTGGAAGGCGCTGGAGCCTCTGGTGGGCCGCGGTCTGGTGCGAAGCCTCGGCGTCTCCAATTTCAACAGTCGCCAGCTGGCGCGGCTGCTCGAGAGTGCTACCATCAAGCCCGTCACCAATCAGGTGCGTCGTCATCTTCAACCCATTATGTCCCCACCGAGTCTCTTCCATAAGGAAGGTATAGGCCATACTCCACCACGGGGGCCAAGTCCGGATGTGTGAAGGCTTGCTAGATTAGTGGCTGGTCTTACTGTCGGAAGTTTTCAAGCCGCCCCTTGGCTTAACGACTGCCGTCTGTCGACGGCAGCCGGCACCAACTGCTAAGCGTGCCTCGCGAAGCACGGAGCTGCTCGGAAAAATGAGAATGTCATGCCAATTGCATTCAAGAGGATCATGAGACAGTGGCGAGCCTTACTGTCGGAAGTTTTCAAGCCGCCCATAAGGCCTTCGACATGGCTTAACGACTGCCATTACGTCACAGCCGGCACTAACGGCTCAACGTGCCTTGCGAAGCACGGAGCCGTTTGGAAAATTGCCACTAGTAGCAGTCGCGGGATGGTAACCCATCCAGTTCCTCGCGTCATTAAAAATTTGTAATATAAAGGCTCTCCTATCTACCCTCAGATCGAGTGTCATCCCTACCTGAACCAGAGTCGGCTGAAGGCATTTTGCGAGTCGCGTGGCGTCACCATCACGGCGTACAGCCCGCTGGGCTCCCCGGATCGGCCCTGGGCGAAGCCGGAAGATCCCCAGCTGCTGGATGACCCCAAACTGCTGGCCATTGCCCAGCGGCTGGGCAAGACTGCTGCGCAGGTGCTCATTCGGTGAGGACTGGTGCCCACTTTTAAAGGACGAGGTTGACCGAAGAAGGAAGAGGAGAGATTAAAAATTTCAAACCGTGCGAGAGAAATAATTGTTCGATATCAACTCTTGTATGTCCCCACTGCTGGGGCACGGGTCTCTTCCTGCGTGGCAGGAAGGTTAGGCCATACTCCACCATGGGGTCCAAGTCCGGGTTAGTGGAGCATTGTAACGCAAGGCCCGCCCTTACTATCAGAAGTTGTTGTGAAGACGCCCATAAGGCCTCAGACGTTGTAATGATAATAGTTGTCAAATGTTATTTATAAAAGGTATTGAAACACAGCGGTTTTTAAAACATTTTCCTCTCGTCACCGGCTAAAATAGAATTAACTCTGTTTTAACAGTGTCTTAGTAAGTTTGGCTTTTTTATAACTATTCCAGCCCTCCTATTACGTAGCACACCACTCTATCGAGTGAAGCATTTAGACGACTCCTAAGTGTCAAAAAATGTACGCATTTGACAGCCGGAGTAGCTTAAAAAAGTAAAAATCAACGTCACTCGACTCAGTGGATACTTACGTAATAATTCCCCAGGAGTTGTCCGCTAAATCCCACGATTAGGGCCAACCGCAGGTTACCCCACGCCGCTTTAACGTCTCGTCTCTCGCAGGTATCAGATCGACCGCGGCGTGATCGTGATCCCGAAATCTGTGACGAAATCCCGCATCGCGTCAAACTTCGCCGTGTTCGATTTCAAACTGTCGCAGGAGGATTTGCAGCTAATTGACTCCTTCGACAACAATGGACGCTTCGTGCCGATGGACGCGTAAGTGTTAAATAATGTCTGCAGGTCACAGGCCTTCCGTGTGGTGTCCGCCTAGAGAATAGCACCGACCCAATTCTTCCCGCGGGTGTCGTAAAAGGCGACTGAGGGACACAAACCGGGGGGTGGGCAGCAGCGCCCCCTGCAGTACAATTCCACCGAACTGCGATCCCCAACCCGCCCAGCGTGGGGTTTTTGGGCATTAGCCCCTATGATAGCACAACGTGGCGTTGTCACGAACCGTCCAATCAGAAGCATTAGTTTACTCGGATGGCGCACTCGGTCCGAGCGTACTAAGTCCGTGAAAACCTGGCCTAAATTACCACGTGCCCACCACGCATTAACAATTTCAAGCGATGTACAGTGCTACACAAGAAATAAGTCTCGCGGATGTACCTGCGCAGTTGACCAAATTTTGGATGTGCGGCAAGTTGATCAACCAATCAGATAGTTTTATTTTATGGCAGGCTGTGCGCCTTTGTTGCTATTGCTTGATTCAACGTCATCGATGCAGGTGACTATTAGTTTGGCAATATTAGCGTGAGCGAAATAGGTAGCGCTACTGCGGCAATCAATTGTGCACCTTAACCGTATCGGTTAAAGATCATGTTGAATGTACTTATAGCTTCGGGTACTTTCGTTACACTTCTTCCCGAAGGGACTTTTATTGATATGTAGTACTGCACGTATTTTTATAAGCGCCTCGATGGCAAGCCATTGTGGTGAAAGGATTTGCCAATCAGCGTAAGACGGAGTTCACAAGTTCAGTCTGGCGTCAGTTCAGTCCGTGACCTTAATCAAGCTCGGATAGGTGACAGACTGATGAAGCGTCAACATATTCGAATATCCGTCAGTCTGGTCCATCAGGCTGTAACGGTGCAAACCTCTTTACACTATTTTTATTTCTTTTTCTATAATCTATCATTTTCAAATATTTAAATTATGTACGTCACACGTTCTTCGATTTCCCTCATTTTTCATCACTACTACTTTACTCTTTGACCAGATCGGACTTTTTTACCTGCTTCTCCGCTTATCCGTTTTTTTGTTTTATCTACATGTAATATCTACAAATAAAACCACACCTGAAGTCGTTCAAGAGTTTATTTATTATTATAAAAGTTATACAACGTTTCGCTGGCGCCCAACGTGGGGCGCCAATGGAACGTTGTATGACTTTTATAAATAATAAAAACTGGTACAGGTACTGAATTTCGAAATAACTAACGTCTTTTCGTCAGTAGTAGTGTTTTCGAATATTGTCACTAAAGCAAGCGAAATGAGCACTTATTTCCGAAACTGTCACAGTTTTCTCGATTCTCGACAGTCGCATTCGCGCAATCGCGGATTAGTAAGTTAGTAATATTAGTAAAACTTATTCGAAAATGAATATTAGTAATTTACTAATCTTCTTTTCGAAAATAAACATTAGTAATTTCAAATGATTCGAAAAGAGATGTCATTCACAATCGCCCATCTTTAAGCTCCATCGAGACTTGGCTAGTTTTTACAGAATGTTTTTGGTGGGGTTCCACTTATTTTTGTAGAAACGTGGGCATACTGATTTATTAGATTATCTTATAAAATAAATCAATTCGGCCCCCCTCTAAATCAAGGGCAGTAGAAGAATGTCGTAAATAACTGTAACGCGGCCGGTTGCCACTTCGCCATGTAAGGTTATCGGATAAGCAAAATATAAGCGCGTTTTATAATACAGTCAGCGCCATCTAGCGACGTGTGCGGGTGTCACCGCCACTCTTAGTCTGGACTTCAGGTGTTGTTTTATTTGTAGATAATTGTAGTAATATTAACAGAAAAACTGGATAAAAACGGATAAGCATGTAGAATAGTCAGGTCTGTTCGAAGGGTAAAGTAGTAATGATGAAAAATGAGGGAAATCGAATAATGTGTGACAAAATTTAAATATTAGAAAATGATAGATAGAAAAAGAAATAAAAATGGTGTAAAGAGGTTTGCACCGTTACAAGGCCACTGAATAGATATCAGTCTGCCGTCAGTCTAGCTAGACTGATGGAATTGACTTACGCCAGACTGAACGTGTAAACTCCGTCTGAGGGACTCGCTGACGTACGCAGACGTAACGGCAGTGAGTGCTTCGTTCGCGGAGGCTCCTTTCAGGCATCCAAACGCCTTGTGACAGACTCTCAGGTTTCCTCACGGTGTTTTCCTTTAGCGAGTGTTATTGGTACCACTTCACATTTTTTTATTTGAAACGTCACACCAACGGCTATCCTAGACAATATTACAGAATCTGTAATATTGTGGCAAATCCTGATTATTATTAAATAATCTAATTATTATATTACGTTAAAAAAAAGCCAGGATTTGCCACTGCACAGGCATGCACGGCACTGCATCTGTGTACGTCTTTTAATACAATAATTACGAAAAATTATATACTTAACCAAAATAACATTTCTGTAAAATATGTTCCTTCCATACTTATAATTAATTAAACTACATTTAGTAGCACAGAACATAAAAACAGAGTAGAGAGTAGAATTCTTAAGTGGGCGGTGCCCGCGGGCCTCACATTAGCAATGTATTGCCTAAGCGGAGTCTCAGACAGTTCTTCTTGCCTCAGTTGTCGTTTGTTTCTAGTAAAGAAAACAATCGTAAAAACTGTACTAGCCTTCTTGTGCTGTGCTGTGTTGGAATGTAAAAATAAGAGTTGGGGACTAAAATTTACCAATCCTGCCGAAAGAGTGGCTTATACTTAAAATTAAAATAAAATGTATCGAACTTATTTTATTATAGTTTATCGCACACGAAACAGTTAACAGGACATTCTCTGAAAGAGATTTGTTCCAGCAAACCTTAGAGAGTCTGAGAAGCCGTAAAAAGCGGCTCTATACGCGGAACTTCGTTAGAGTAAAATTTTTCGTTTGAAATTCAACAGGAGACTAAATTACCTTTACCTGTAATGACAGTATTAGCCTGTCTATGGATGAGTGACGGATGTCACTGATTTTACTTTGTTTTCCTACGTCAATGAAAATAGATATTATACGTTTGCTGATTATTTGATATTTTGGTTTTTTGCTAAAGTTCACTACTATCCCGTACCTAAGTAGGTACCTTCATACTGGTCCTTTGAGCCGGATTTTTTATTTTTATTTAATTTTATTATATTTTTATATTTATATAAAAGAATATTTTATTTAATTAATTAATTAATTAACAAAAACAATTGTACTCTTTTTCAGCTCCTTTGGCCATAAGGACCATCCGTTCGAGAACGACGAATTTTAAGTCTATCACCACGTAATGAGTGCTGCGAATGCATGTATGCTGATATTGCACTTGTGATGTTTTACCACCGCTGCGTGATAAGTGTTAACATGATATTGATAATATTAGTGTAACAATGCTGTTCACGATTGGCAATAAATGTTGTCTGAAAACTATCCCAGTCTCTTCAGTTTCGTTGTTAACGTTTGGCCGACTTGCGTGACATTTTGCTTAACATAACTTTAAATTAAATTACCTAAACACGTTTACTCTGCTAAATTTCGTCTTGCACAGCACTTGTCATTCCGTTATTTAGCTAAATATAGTTATGGACGAATGCGTGTCGGTAAAGCAGGCTTTGCGTTCCGTTTTACGTCTGAACTTATTTCCGCTAGCAAAAATGAAGTTGGTTAGGGATAAAAATCGGCATGGAACAAAACAAGTTACAAAAAGAAAAGAAAACTTTCAAAATGTCATTCTGCGCAACATCTGTTCCTTTTATTTTGTTTGGTTCTTTGTTTGAAAATGTTGACATATTTACACTGAACAGGTGTAAAAGTAAGATGGCGCTAACTATGGTTAGCAGAGTTAAATAGCCAATCTCGGCTGTTTAAATATGACAGTCGCCTAAACATAATTAAGAACAAACTTTTTGTTGTGCAAGTCGTTAATTTTAGTTAAGAACCTAATTTTGATTAACTCGTATTTAAACAATATTTAAAAGCGTCACGCAAGTCGCCCATCTATGAACGTGAGTGACGTTTTCTCAAGGCCCCTCTATCATTAATATCATTATGCGATACTTCGATTTGAATAACGATACATCGGTTACCTATTCAAAATTAGACTGAGGACAGTAAAATCACAACACTGAATTGAAACTTTTAAATCTTCGTTTTATTAACACCAATGTTAGATATCGGGCACTAAAAAAATCCTGAGCGATTTCAATCGTCTGTAATGAATGACACAGAAGAGTCAACCACGGGTCAGCAATCGCATTTCAATGGTAAGTATAACCCGTGCAACTTAAGTCGCGCGGAGATTAAGTTTACCACGGATGTAAATTTACATCCGCGGAGTTTACACGTTCAGTCTGGCGTCAGTCAATTCATCAGTCTGTTTAGACTGACGGCAGACAGATTAGAATAAAAAATAAAATTATTAAAATCCACATATTAATCCAAAAAGTAAAATCCTGACAACATAGTATTTTTCTTACAGCTAAATATTTGGCATAAATTAATGTTGGAAGACTTAAAATTATAATATACATCAATAAAACAAGGAAGGAAGGTTGTACCTGCGGCCTCCACACCAGCCCTCCTATTACGTAGCACTCCACTCTATCGAGTGAAGCATTTAGACGACTCCTAAGTGTCAAAAAATGTATGCATTTGACAGCCGAAGTAGCTTAAAAAAAGTAAAAATCAACGTCACTCAACTCAGTGGACACTTACGTAATAATGCCCCAGGATACCCTGTGTTGTGGAGACCCGGTTCGCTTTGTAGTAGTTACATTGTTAGAGTGCTTTCTAACGTGAATCATTAATAATTTAGAAAGGGGCGTAAATAAATGTTTATGCTTATGCAAGTTTAGGTTTAAAAGAATACCGGTGTGAGTGAGTAAGTATATGTGATTGTGAGTGCGGGTGTATGTGTATGTGTGTGGGTGAGGTGTAAGTATGTGGGTGTGTATGAAATGGTTTGAAAACTAAAGCTTAAAATAATACGTTCAAATAATACGTTAATAAAAGTTCTGCATGCATGACTAAAGACAACAAAAGTATGCATATCGATATTCATATTTGCTCCAACTATGCTTACTTGCAGCGTTAGTTCCATTTTCAGCCACATTGATTTAGATCCTTGTTGTGGGGCAAGATACCTCGTCGGATTTACGAAGGAGCGTCGTTTCCACGTCACGTTCGCGCCAGTGACCGCGAAAGAAGTCCTCGATATGTTCCAAAGTCCTGTCTTTCGTTTCCGGCAGCGCAGAATACAATAAGGTGAGGCACACGACCAAGACGCCTGCGAAAACGAGAGATGCCCCTTCAAGCCCAATGGAGGCGAACAAAATCGGGGCTGACATGAAAGTCGTAGTCAGTACTGGAGTCAGCATACAGTTCGCCACAGTTGAACCCAAACTTCTGTACGCCAAGGGGAAAATCTCACCGTATATCACGTAGCCCATCGGTACTACAAGATTGCAGGACATGACGTAGAAAAATATAAGGCATATCGGCAGAGCGTCCAATAGGGAAGCCGAAACTAAAGCAGCTCTACGCAAAAATATGAACGCTGAGATCATTGTGTAAGATAGGATCGTCATCGTGCCGCAAGAGAAAATAATGGTGCGACGCCCGATATACTTTAATAGGATCACTCCGGCGGTATTGGCCACAACTATTAATATACCGACCGAAGTCAGAAGCCAGCTTACGTCTTCGGCGTCATCTTTTTCCAATAGCAACTGCAAGATGACGCTCCCGTAAGCAGCCACCATGTGATGACCGCTGAACTCTAAGATCACGGACATGAAAATGGATATCAATATAGGCTTATAAAACATCTTATCTCTGAACATCTTCGCCGATTCTCTCATCGTCGCACAGAAATTCGTCAAAAAATCTTTCCAGCGGACATTCTGTTTTATACTGTTCGCGTTCTCGATCATTGCGTCGAGTTCTCTCATCTCCTGCACTCCGCGACCTCTCAGCCATATGAATGTCTTCCGAGCCTCCTCCGTTCGTCCATGACTTGCCAGCCAGCTCGGAGATTCCGGTGACCACATGATTATTATCATAGATACGACAGGCACAAGTCCGCAGACTAGTGCGGCCATTTTCCACGTCAGCGCTGCGCCCAGTAACTGGGAGAACCATATTCCTAAGCCTACAGATAAAGCTATCGCGCCAACAAACCTGCCTCTTAGAACCGGGTCCGTACATTCGGCTATTAAAACTGGGTTCGTGACGATCTTTATACCCAAAGCGATCCCGTGAAGGATTCTAGCTAATATAAACAGAGCAACAGAGTTGGAAGTGCAGTAGATGACCCAGCCCGCGATCGCTGGTATTGTGGACACCAGTAAGGCTTTCTGGCGTCCGAAACGTGACATGATGGCTACCGCAATCAAGGTGCCGATGAAGTTCGTCAGCGCCAGTACAGATCCTGGAAAAAACACAATTTTTACAACAGTCTAAACGACTTTCTAGTTTAGGTAGCCACCTGCCCCTGCATTACGTCGCACTAAATCCCGACGTCGTCCTAAAGCCCAGTTGTCAGACGACGTCAGCATTCGGGCAGCATCGGGACTGATTGCAAGCCACTGTCCACCGTTGCATGGTTTGGTTTCGAGGCAAAGGTTTCACCATTTTGCCCGAAATTATATATTTTTGTTGGA
Organism: Yponomeuta sedellus; assembly: GCA_934045075.1. Classification (NCBI taxonomy): domain Eukaryota; kingdom Metazoa; phylum Arthropoda; class Insecta; order Lepidoptera; family Yponomeutidae; genus Yponomeuta; species Yponomeuta sedellus. Next base: position 4,031,839 of record OW203749.1, read on the forward strand.
GACGTGATACTACCCTGCCGTAATACAGTTAATACTAGTACGGAGGGTGGTGGACCTTTTCTTGCATGAAACTATAATAGTTACGGCTTATTTTGTATCATGTAAATGTTGAACAAGCGAATTGAAATTTCATTTCAGCATTTTTGTGCGCAAATAGGCCTCTGAGCTGACAAGAGGATTCTAGAACATCACACAACGGTTCAATTATTAAAAAGTTATGGTCAATAGGAAACTTCCAAATCTGTAGCAACCACACATAGGTAACCTACCAACATTTCGTAGTTTTTGGCATGGGCTAGCTTTTGTCTAAGCCTACCACAAGATTTTGATGCACTGCATCTATTAGGATTTGGATTCGTAATTGAATTCTTTTTTATGGCACTGAGCGAGCTGCTAAGCTTATGTCTGCATTGCCATGGTTATACAGGGTGTCTCATTCAAATCGGTCAGTATGGGAAAGTCTGAAACTATAAGACATACGAAGATCTGTTCTGAGAAACCATGTCATCGATTTTAATAATGAGAAAAACTGCATTCATACATTTTAAAAAACATCTGTATCTGTTCGGGAATCGACCCCGGTTGTTTTGAAAAAAAAACCTACACTATGTCTATTTAGATATCGATTGTGTAGGTCTTAAGCAGTAAATGTCTGTATGAAACATGATGTCTAAAATGAATAAAATGCATTGTTTTCATACAAAATGCAATCGTAAGATCGTTACCTAAACGTGTTGAATATTGTACAGTCATGTGTACTGTAATGTTCTACAATTTAAATAAATAAAAAATAAATAATAAAATAATTGTATTGAAAAAGTCGGCGGTAACTTCGAGCACCTACTAACATAAATTAAAGTATGTGAAAACAATGCATTTTATTCATTTTAGACATCATGTTTCATACAGACATTTACTGCTTAAGACCTACACAATCGATATCTAAATAGAAATAGTGTAGGTTTTTTTTCTCAAAACAACCGGGTTCGATTCCCGAAAAGAGTACAGATGTTTTTTTAAATGTATGAATGCAGTTTTTCTTTTTATTAAAATCGATGGCATGGTTCCTCAGAACAGATCTTCGTATGTCTTATAGTTTTAGACTTTCCCATACTGACCGATTTGAATGAGACACCCTGTATACTCTACCTGTCTAATTTGTGATATACTCTTTGTGCATAGCAAGCAGTGTTGCCAGACATTTTGAATGAACGATCGTACGATGGGTAAATAAAAAGTCGTATTCCCTAAGAAGGCTGCTAAAAAAAATAGTACGTTTTCAAAATCTTTGTTTTATTACTTTGTTTTACTACAATCAATTAAACACACAATTTTTACGTTTTTATTTATCCCCGTAAAAGGTTTTACTGTTCATATTATTCAACATTTCTCCTGTTGGAGAAAAATCCACACAACACCCATAGCGCTTAATATGTTGTTTTGCCAAAAGAACTGAATAGTGACGGTGGGTTGGTACTTAGTAAGTAATAGAATGACCACGACGCACTCGTGGCCTAGTCGAACCCCGTGATTGAAATCAATCACTCGAGTTAAGCAACAACAGGCGCGGTCAGGTGTGGGATGGGTGACCGTCCCGTTACTACCGCTAGTGGCATTTTTCCGAGCGTTTCCGTGCTTCGCAAGGCACGTTAATTCGTGGATGCCGGCTGTCATGTAATGGCAGTCGTTAAGCCATGTCAGAGGCCTTTTGGGCGGCTTGATAACTTCTGACAATAAGGTCCGCCACCGTCTTACAAACCTCCACCAACCCGGACTTGGCCCCCGTGGTGGAGTATGGCCTAACATTCCTGCAACGCAAGTAAGAGACCCGTGCCCCAGCAGTGGGTACATAATATAGGGTTTAAATCGAAGTAAAAAGAATAAATAGTGACGTGATATGTTGGTATTAGTACTTTGAACGAAATCTAAAAAAGTCGTATGTTTACGTACGATTTCTGCCCCTTGATCGTACATGCAAAATAAATGTAAAAAATCGTAGGAATACGATTTAAATCGTACATCTGGCAACGCTGATTGCAAGGCGCGAAACAAAAAGGGAATGCAAGAATGTCATTTGTCAATAGTGAATCGAATAGTAAGTAACAGATAAAAAAAAGCAGTGTTGCTGCAGGGGAAAAAATCAATTCTTCCACAGAAAAGATAAAACATAACAGACCACAGACATTCAGGGGCCTAATTATGTAAGTAGGTATCCACTGGATTGAGTGACGTTAATTTTTGCTACTCCGGCTGTCAAATGCATATACAGGGTGTCCAAAAATAGGACGTCACGCTGACATCGGAGGTAGATGGACTTAAGGCGCATCAAATAAGCTTAACATGTCCATAGAAAAGTGTCATGAGTATGACCTATTTCAATAATTTTTGAAAAAAATTCCTTTTTGATGTTTGTTGTATCAAGGATCTTCTAAAAAACCGTTTATTTAAAAGAGAAATACGTTAACGGCTTGGTCAATACTTACTTATGATGTAGGAAACATAATTTAGTTGATAATCAAAGTTAAACTGACAATTTTATTGTCAGAGTCAATTTTTATTCTCTCAAAAAAACAATAGCTCGACTTTGAGCGTCTACCACGAAAAAAATAATACTTGAAACGTAGTGAACAAATGCTTTTAAAAACTTTCCTGTGCTATACCAATTCCAAAATTGTATAATGTGTTTGCAAAAACAACAGATTCGAGGTATTAGACATCGAAGTCCTACCAAAGTCAAATTATTAAAGTCGCTGTTCAAACCAAAATGGCGTCTGGCATCTGTTGTGGACGTAAACAAGAGATAGCATTTGAATGTTGCCAGATTAGACCCAGTTTGGTGGGAACAATGGGGACGTTGAGGGATACTAAAAAACGGTTTTTTTTAATGCATTTTATTCACGTGGGCCTCTGATTCCTGGTACTCGACCCTCGCGATAAGCATTTACCACTCTTAAAATAATTTCGTATGTTGTCGGAGTACGATTGGGATATCGTTCAGCATACAATCTCGCAGCCAACCGGGCATTGTAGGTCACATTACCACGAGTCGAAACGTGCCTCGTTTCACCATAAATTAGGTGCATGTCTGCATACTCGTTATGACCGTAACGATTGTTATCGTTCGGCATCGTGTCCGTTTCACAGGAGTCCAAATTCACAAGCAAATCAAAGTTCGGTTGAGCGCTGAGTTGCCGTTTCCGTCACACAATGGTAGTCCAAATCACAAGCAAATCAAAGTCCGGTAGGAATGCTTTAAATCGTCGAAATCAAAAACAAAACAGAGGCGGAGCGGCGCAGAGAACACGAGTGTAGCACGAAACGCAAGGTAACGAACTGGTTTACTTTACTACCTGGTGCATCTTGTCAGGCTGATGGAGATATATCCATCCCTGTCTTTTAAAAACAATTCTCTATCTGTTTCACAATGAGCTTGTGCGCTGCCCGCGTTTCATTTTGTTATTAGGACGCAGCTGCAGGATAAATTCCGAGTGACGTCACCTTCCGCTTAAAGCTTTTTTCTCTATCTGACGTATTGCTTAAAGAAACAAAGGGCTGTTGTTGCAAGTGTTATACCATTTTGGAATTGGTATAGCACAGGGAAGTTTTTAAAAGCACGATGTTCACGATGTTTCAAGTATTTTTTTTCGTGTTAGATGCTCAAAGTCGAGCTATTGTTTTTTTGAGAGAATAAAAATTGACTCTGACAATAAATTGTCAGTGTTTCACTTTGATCATCCACGAAATAATATTTGCTACATCATAAGTAAGTATTGACCAAGCCGTTAACGTATTTCTCTTTTAAATAAACGGTTTTTTAGAAGATCCTTGATACAAAAATCATCAAAAGTGGCATTTTTTAAAAAAAATATTGAAATTGGTCATACTCAATACTCATGACACTTTTCTATGGACATGTTAAGCTTATTTGATGCGCCTTAAGTCCATCTACCTCCAATGTCAGCGTGACGTCCTATTTTTGGCACACCCTGTATATTCTGACACTTTGGAGTCGTCTAAATGCTTAACTCGATAGAGTGGAATGTTACGTAATAGAAGGGCAGATCGTGATTTTGTTACAATATTCCAACAATTACTAACCGATCCAAGACATGTCGCTGGCAGTCAGAGGTTTTCCCTGATCGTCTCTGAACTGCGCTATGAGCACTGCTGGGTACCCGTGTATGGCGCCGTACCCGAACGTATACAGAAGTGTCCCGGAGACGACTATGACCTGCAATTGGGTTTTAAAAGAGAGGTTGGTGCGACATATGCGACCAGCAGAGATGAGGATTGTGAGTGGTGAAGCGTTACGCAGGTGTGAAAGGCACTAGGTATATTGTTATATTCTTTTTGTTGCACTAACCCGTGCTAAGGACAATTTTTTAAAAAACCTATTTAAAGGCTATAATTTCCACCCATGCCGGGACTCGAACCCGCGACCTCTGGCTAACCGTGCTAGCGCTCTCCCAACTGAGCTAATGGGCAAGTACCGGCCTCAGTGAAATTTCGAACCTCTATACAATACTCTGTATTACTTACAGGCAGCGACATCTGGCTGAAGTAATTTGCATCACTCTTGTAGCCCCGAGCACCTACTTGGCAGTTATAAGGTTTTACATCGGAATGATATCGCTGTACCCACATTCTTTTTTGTTGCACTGACCCGTGCTAAGGATAATTTTGTTAAAAACCTATTTATATATTTATAGGTATATTGTCCAATGTATAAATTAGATGGTTGGGTGGATGACAAAGGTTGTCTGGAAGAGATCATTTTTAGTGATAAGGCCGCCGTATGTACTCTAAGGTTATGAAAAATCTGTGTACTTTCCATTTTTATGTACAATAAAGACTTTATTTAGTATAGAACACTAAGTGTTCTCTATCTATCTAGATGTTAGAGTTCCGCACTTAGCCTCATACGTAGTTGGGCCATTGTACGCACGTAGCAAGCGCTGAGGTATTGTTAACACTTCAGAGACTAGCGTTTCCTGACGACGTTTTCCTTCACAGTTAGCGAGTAGTATTACTACTATAATTCACAAATGTACAGAACATAGAAAACAAGGTCATTGGTACATGCTGGGATTCGAACCCGCGACCTCCGATTAAGAAGCCCTGGTTTCTACCACTCGGCTATCACCGATTTTTTTACTAAATTAAATGTTATTGAGTATACTATTTTTAATGCACTAACCCGTGCTAAGGACAAATTTAAAAACCTATTTAGAGGCTAAAAATTTCACCCATGCCGGGATTCGAACCCGCAACCTCTGGCTATCCGTGCCAGCGCTCTACCAATTGAGCCAATGGGCGACTCACTGACTCACTCACTCACTCACTCAAATCAGTGAAATTTCGAACCTCTTTACACTATTCTCTGTATTACGTACAGGCAGCGACATCTGGCTTAAGCAAATTGCATCACTTACAGCCCCGACTACCTACTTTGCAGTTAGGTTTTACATCGGAACGATATCACTACCCACATGATTATACTATTTTTATTTTTAATGCATTAACCCGTGCTAAGGACAAATTTTAAAACCTATTTAGAGGCTAAAATTGTTATTGAGTAATTAATTATAATCTGAAATGATTACAATACCTCATCGTCATTGGCCTACGATTGTCCACTGCTGGACAAAGGCCTCTCCTATTGCACTCCACTGAGCACGGTACTCGGCTACTCTCATCCAGCTCTTGCCAGCCGCCCTGCGAAGATCATCGCTCCACCGAGTCTGAGGACGTCCTACACTACGTTTACCGATCCGCGGTCTCCACTCAAGAACTCTTCTACCCCATCGGTTATCAGTTCTTCGGGTGATATGGCCGGCCCACTGCCACTTCAGCATGCTAATTCGGTGGGCTATGTCGGTGACTTTGCTTCTCTGTCGGATGACTTCGTTTCGAATTCGATCTTTCAGAGAAACCCCTAGCATAGCCCTTTCCATAGCACGCTGAGCGACTTTAAATTTGTGGATCAGCCCCACCGTGAGTGTCCACGTTTCGGCACCGTATGTCATGACGGGTAGTACGCACTGGTTGAAGACTTTCGTCTTTAGACTCTGAGGGATTGGCGATGTGAAGACTCGACACAATAGACATAGACATATTTATTCATAATTATAAGTTACACGGCAATTCAATAAATTTGATAATTATTCTAGATAAAAATCGCATTTATATATTAAACATTAATAAATTCGGCAATTAATAATAGTCAATATAAAATATCAGACAACCGTCGGTCAAACATAGTCAGACAATCAGAAGACTTAAAGCCAGCCATCATAATTATAAACCGTTTGCTTGACAAGCCAGTTTTTGAGTTTCAATTTGAAACACTGCAAAGACGTGGAACTTATTATCTCAGTGGGCAGACGGTTGTACACTTTCGGTCCCATAGCATGAGTTAGCTTACCAGCTGCACCCCCCCTCCCCCCCACCCACCGCGCTGGCAGAGATTCCAGAGAGCAAAAGAGAGAGAAACGTTCATAGTTTACTTAACTGTCAAAAACGAAATATATTAATTATTAGCTTTTTAATGTTAATAGCTGTCTGTTATTAACACACGACAGATTTAAAGCCTACCATGGATACACTAATGATTTGTAACGCCTCGTAAGCTAACTGCGCGCAACCTCAAACAATTGGTTTCATTGACAAATAGGTATTTTTAACAAAATGAATTATTAACAAAAGTTTAACATCGACGAGCAACCTATCTTAGAAAAAAAACGCATTAAACCTCGCGGTCATTCGATGAAAAAAAAATACAAAATTGTAACAAATTTATCAGGACAATGCATAATATCTACATCTTATAATTTTCCTTATTTATTTCAGAAACAAAATCACGAATTTTCGCTACAAGTATTAAGACGATATGCCTTATCGCTCAAACATTGATAAAATTACTTATGGGATAAATACAAAAAAATTAGTTTATTTTATCAAACCTGGTTTGGGGCAGGGGGAGGCGAAAAGTGGTTAAAATTGCCTAAGATAACAAATGAAATGCCGCGCATAACATACCTGTCGTAGGGTTGGTGAAACCATGTTATTTAGGTTAATTCTTTAAATTTTATTTGCAACAAACGACTACCCTAGAACTAAATGAAACATGGAAAGAAAATTATTAAGTTCTAAAGCTACCTACAGAGAAATAATTGCGTGAGTCGCATCTGGTTCACGGCCAGGGGGGCGATTCAGGCCCATGCGAATTGAAACCGTAGACGCAAATTATTCGGAGGCTTCAAACATTTTTAAAAACCTATTTATAGGCTAAAAATTCCAACTATGCCGGGACTCGAACCCGTGACCTCTGGCTAACCGTGCCAGCGCTCTCCCAACTGAGCTAATGGGCGACTAGCGGCATCAGTGAAATTTCGAATCTCTTTACAATACTCTCTGTATTACGTACAGTTCAGACATTTGTCGCATAGGAATAAGATAACCCGACAGAGTCATGAGACATTTATTTTCTCATTCAAATTCAATGTAGCGTGGTGTTCAGAATACAGATTTTGGCTGTCGCTCGACTTTTTACGTAGAATTCCAAGTCTTATCGTAAATATCTTAATCGTATAAGCCTTAGAGTCGTATACGGCTTATTTGCTAATGAATTGAGAATTGACTCCCAGGGGGCCGATTCTAGCCCATGCGATTTGAAAGCGTAAGTATACGCAAAATAGTCAAACGCTGCCTCGTACGCACTGTCCGGTTAGCTGCACTGCGGCTGCCCGTCCAGCTGGCCGCAGGATGCGGTTGCAATCGCGGTTAACCGGGCTGCGGCTAGCCGTAAGCGCAACCGGAGAGTGCGGATAGGATAACGGTGCGGTTCCATCGAAACATTTCCAAGATAGAAGAAGAAGTTGCAGCTATTTATTTTATTTACACGCGATACAAAAAGAAAAAGTAAGAAAACGGCTCTGGATGCATCCTTATTTGCAAGCACGAATCTAGAGCAAGCATTTTGAAATATTTTTCGACGAGCTTAAAAAGTATGACGATAAGTTTTTTGGATACTCAAGAATGAGTCTGAAATCATTTGAAGAACTTTTAGAAATATTAGAAACCAGTATAACAAAGATGGACACAGTGGCGAGCGACCGCAAACTAGCAAACCGGTGTGCATCCGCGTAGTGCGTATAGCGACCGTCCGGCTAGCCGTCAGTCGGGCCGCAGCGCTCCGAGTCCGAGCGACCGGAGCGGTTGGGCGGCAGCCGCATCACAGTGCGAATAGAAACCATTTTTTCGTACATATTTTTGATCACGGCTAGCCGGACGGTCAGCCGCAACGCGGCTAACCGGTCAGTGCGTAGGGGCGCTAAGATAAAATAACTCGAGAGAGTCATGCATGAGACATTTATTTTCTCATTCGAACCTAATCTAGCATGGCGTTCAGAATACAGATTTTGGCTGCCGCTCGACTTTTTACGTAGAATTCCAAGTCTTAAGTCTAAGGGCGAGATAAATAGTCGTTGCCTAGCCGAAGTCCGTACTCATGCTTCCCTAAGCATTACTTCAGGCTAACTTAGCTAAGTATCAATGCGTTACTAAAATAGACGTTTGCTTAGCTAAGCATGTTCTTAGGCCAATGCTAAGAATTAGTCCGGGTTTCGCGACTTAGAGAGTGCTAAAGTACTGTCTATGATAGACAAATCGATTCTTAAGAAAGTGCTTTCGCTAAGACTCCTTCTAAGAAGCGACTATTTATCTCGCCTTTAGAGTCGTATACGACTTATTTGCTAATGAAGTGAGAATGGTTCTCCACTGCGAAGACAAAACCTCTTTGTTCATTTTGCAGTCACTCTTGACGTTAATTTGGCCATAACGGGTTTCCATTGAGTGCATTCATTCAACAATAGGTAACAATTCCGACGCATTCTTTAGTTTTTTATATCTTGGATGCACTTTTTTAATAGTAATTAAAGAGTGATATTATAACGGTGCAAACCTTTTATACACCATTTTTTAAATATTTCATTCATTCTGTCTTATCAATTTAAATAAAAATGTTAATAACATACGTCACCAATTGTAGAGTTCTTTTGGATTTCCTCTTAGTCTTGCAGCTTTACCGAAAAGCTACATTTTATGATGAAAGCAAGCCGTTTTGCACCGTTTTGACAAAAATAAGCGATATGATCTACAGCAGCACAAGTTTCACCCATTAGGAACAGAGAGCGACCAGCTGACGCTCGACTTTTTAAGTAGAATCCAAGTCATAAGCCTTAAGTCTTATACGAATTATTTGCTAATGAAGTGAGAATTCTCTGTCCTGCGTGGTCGCCGTCCTGCGTTTCTTGCCAGTTCATTTCATTTCTTAATTTGCAAGCATACACGGTACATTTTATTTAAGTAAAGTTCAGTGCATAAGGTCACGAAAACTCGGCTTTACAAGCATTCTTTGCGCAGCTGATGAGTGAAAGTAATAATCAAGCATGTAAACAATTTCATTACTTACGCAGGTTTTAGTTTCAGGTTATTGTGTTCCAAATTGCACATCATCATGATTTCTTGCATAGCCTCACGCCTGCAGTCTGGGCCTAGATTCTTATTATAAACCGTCTTTAATTCCATCTTAAGAGAGCTTTAGTGGAATCGACTTTACGTAAACCAGACTGAAAATAAAAAAAAAACTGTATTTACACGGATTTTACTCGTTTAATTTTTCATTTTCACAATTTTCCGACGTTTCGGCACTTTTTCAAGTATCTACCGTAGAGCAGTGGTAGCGGAGCGGTGTAGAACGCCCGGCTTCTCAATCGGGAGGTCGTGGGTACATGCCGGGGTTCGAACCCCGGCATGCACCAATGACTTTGTTTTCTAAGTTATGTACATTTGTGAAATTATAGTAGCAGTACTACTCGCTGACGGTGAAGGAAAACATCGTAAGGAAACCCTAGTGTCTCAGGTGTTAGCGTACCTATGTACTATGAGGCTAAGTGCGGAAATCTCAGGTCTAAGTATCTGCCGTGGTCTCGGAAGACGGGTACTTGAAAAAGTGCCGTAACGTCGGAAAAATGAAAAATGAAACGAGTAAAATCCGTGTAAATACAGTTTTTTATTTCTAGTGCTCGTGTTAACCTTAGAAAATACAAGACTGAGAATGTCTGGGTATTTAGGTTATTGACATACGTGTTGCCCTTAATTGAAATGCAATGGCTAGCTGGTCTCTGAATACTCCCCAGGGCCTCGATTCTGTTAGTGCATTATAAGATACATTGTTGGGTCACGTGACGTGATTTTTCATACCATTGACGCCTAACAGGTAGGTAAAAGCATAGGCAGAATCTGAGCCCAGGATACGGGCGTGAGGGTATGCAAGCAATTTGTTGACGCGCGATTTGGAACACAATAACGGCGAGAGTAAGAGGGCAGCGTGGCCCGTTCATGGATTTATTTAGTTTTTCACAAACTTACGTACCTAAGTACTGAAATTGTTTACAATTGCTTGATTACAACTTTCACTCATCAGCTGTGCAAAGAATGCTTGTAAAGTCGAGTTTTCATGACCTTATGCACCATAAGGAGAGTACAATACTACTTATATTATTATTATTAAAATTCTTTATTGCACATAACATAACGTGTGTTGTACAAATAAGGCGTACTTAATTCTAAGTAACATTTCCTTTCAGTCAACCTGTGGTTTAGTTCGTTTGTACGGTAAGCGCGGCGAGCACATGTCAACACTGCGCGCGCACTACAAACACCAACATTCCTGCATCGCGCAATCGAAGTGTTTCAATGACATACCGTAAACATTACGTCCGACTAACAATAGTCGGACCGGCCGTCCCCAGGCATACGATCTGCCTGGCTGGAAATTTCCCTTTACATTGGAAGAGCACGATCACCATGATGATATATTTATTTCTTCATGGTTGTACCACATCGCACGTAGTAACTCTTTAGTAATCTGTGACATCGCGGTCTGTGATGCTCGCGGGGTATCTCTAGGCACCGACTGAAAATCAGCGCTGAAGGAAGGGGCTTCGTGGTGCTAACTTCCGGTTTCGTGAATTTTTGGACAAACTGTACCGTACCGCTGTGTCAGCTGCCATTTATAAAGCAGTGACACGCCATGACCTTTATATACTTTCTGTTTGTTATTGTCTAATCTGTAAGTATTTTGTTTTGTTATGTGGCGCGTGTAACTGCCCAGTGTCTCGACCCCAAACGGCGCGAATATGTATTGGTTGTCCAATGTTGCATATTTCCGCCGTTTGAGGCCCTCCGCCGCCCCGTACATGGGACGGCCCCGTATATATAGCCGTATGTAGATAATGTTTATGTATTTATTGTATTTCATATAATATAATGTTCCCCTAACATTTTTAAGTTAATACCTAAAATAGATATAATTATTACACTATTTTTATTTTTAATGCACTAACCCGTGCTAAGGAACAAATTTAAAAAACCTATTTAGAGGCTAAAAATTTCACCCATGCCGGGATTCGAACCCGCAACCTCTGGCTATCCGTACCAGCGCTCTATGCCGTGAGACGCCCATTGGCTCAATTGGTAGAGCGCTGGTACGGATAGCCAGAGGTTGCGGGTTCGAATCCCGGCATGGGTGAAATTTTTAGCCTCTAAATAGGTTTTTAAAAAATAGATATAATTAGTAAATTTTATATTGTTTAATATTGCACTACCTGCTAATCTTGTCTCCAAAACTTAGGTTAGCTGGTAGATAATGCTAAGTAGCATTAAGCTCGCCAATGTGCAAAATTTTTATGCAATAAAGAATTTTAATAATAATAATAATACCGAGCGAGACTAATCGCGAGGTAGATTAATTACCTTGGGACTTCAGTTTACCCGTGACCACGGTGACTGTAAAGCTGCCGAAACGTCGGGAAATACGTTTTACCTAATAAATACTCGCGATCACGGATGTTAGATGCCAACTTTTGAATTATGGCACCAGACGCTCAAAATTATGGTATTTTTAAAAAAAATAAGGTACGGGTAGGAAAACTCTTACAGATTTAATAAATTAGGCAGGTCCTATTAATTAAAGTATTAAAATTTCTTCGAATTTTCATAAATTGTTCAAACAAACACTACTTGCTTTTTTCTTTTTAGTCTGTGCTATTCGCTACTTCTGTTCTGACTAAGTTCGACTGTTTGAAGATTCACCTGTGCGATAAGACCATAGCCCGTATATAACTACATACAATTAAAGACAGCGTGTCTGTAAACTAGTATAATATAAAGAAGTTTCTTCTTCTATGATCCGAAATTCAAATACGTCCTTTTCAGGTTAGCCTTTTTGACAGCTGTCAGTTGGTTCGCCAAAATTATTAGGTAGATGGCGCTGTACGCAACGCCGTCTGAGAATGCACGGACTCTGAACAGTTAAACCTCGGATTAATTAATCTGAGAGTTAATCGAAGGCAAGACCAGGTGGGATGACGATCTGCGAAAAACTGCCGGCAGATGCTGGATGCGGCAAGCTGAAGACAGTGCGCTATGGAGCTCATTAGGGGAGGGCTATGTCCGGCAGTGGATTACATAATACAGCCTCAAGAAGAAGAAGGAGCAAAAAGCGTCATCGATACAGAGTAGGTATGTAATCGTGATGAGAATACCAGAAACAATAAATCTCGCTGCATACTATCCTGCATAGATAGGTTTCTGTTCGCCTGGTCTTCCTTCTTGAGCTTCCTTTATTCATATAAGGTTTGCATCAGCACCGTCTATCGATCAAAGAAGCACAATTTTTTTATAAAGTCGTTCTGAAAAGGGCTCATCAATCTGAAGTCTGAAATGGGAGTGACTGTGCGTTACCTTTTTTTTTACATTTATTTATAAAATCCGTGTAGGATTTTACTAGTTTAATTAATTTACATTTTTACAATTTATTTTCCGACGTTTTGGCACTTTTTCAAAAACTTGAAAGAGTGCCGAAACGTCTTCCGAGACCACGGTACTTGAAAAACGTGCCGAAATGGCGGAAAATGTAAATTAACCGAGTAAAATCCGTGTAAATACAGTTTTTATAGTCTAGTGCTCGTGTTAACCTATTTTTCCGGTATACAATAAAGAATATTCTTATCTTATCTTAACCTTTGAAAATCTTTATTTATTTCAAGACTTTTGTCCTAGTGAGACAATGTCAGCCCCTTGTGAATTAATTAATCCTTCGATACAATTTCTTTGGATCCCCTCAGAGGCGTCGTTTCGACAGTGGGTTCGCGAACACGCCCGCGAAAGTATTCCTCAATATGCTCCAGAGTCCTGTCTTTGGTTTCCGGCAGCAAAACGTACAATATGTAAAGACATACGATCAAGCAGCCAGCGAAAACGAGAAACGCCCCTTCAAGACCAACTGAGGCGAACAATAAAGGAGCTGATTTCATTATTATAGTAAATGCCGGTGTAGAAATACAGGTCCCCACAGTGGATCCCAAACTTCTATACTCCAAAGGGAAGATCTCCCCGTAAATTACGTAACCCAGCGGCGCCAGAACGTTGCAAGACATGACGAAGAAGAATATGAGGAACATCGGTAGAGCGTCCAGAAGTGAAGGCGGAACTAACGCAGCCCTACGCAAATAAATAAATACTGAGATCAGCGAGTAGGATAGAATTGTCATAGCGCCGCAAGTGAAAATAATGGTTCGACGCCGCATATACTTCAACAGGATCACTGCGGCAAAATTGGACGCAACTATTAATATACCGACTGAAGACAGAAGCCACCTCATGTCTTGTGCGTCTGATTTTTCCGACAGCAACTGCAAGATCACACTGCCGTAAGCGGCTACGATATGATAGCCACTAACCTCTAAGGTTACATCCATGAGCATGGAAATCAATATCGGCTTATAAAACATCTTATCTCTGAATATCTTTGCTGTCTCTCTGGTCGTCGCAATGAAATTTGCGGGAAAACTTTTCCAACAGACTCTCAGCTTCAAACTGTTCGCGTTCCCGATCATTTCCTCGAGTTCTCTCATCTCCTGCGCGCCGTTTCCTCTCAGCCATATGAATGTCTTCCTAGCGGCCTCCGTACGCCCGTGACTGGCCAACCAGCTCGGAGATTCAGGAGACAACACCATTATAACCATAGATACGACAGGCACAAGTCCACAGACTAGTGCAGCCATTTTCCACGTCAGCGTTGCGCCCAGTAATTGGGAGAACCACATTCCTAAGCCTATTGAAACGGCAATTGAGCCCAAAAATCTGCCTCGTAAAACCGGATCCGTACATTCTGCTATGAAAAGTGGGGAGGCCGCGATCTTCATGCCTAACGCGATCCCGTGAAGGATCCTAGCCAATATGAAGAAAGCGACAGAGTTGCAAGTGCAGTAGATGACCCAGCCCGCGATCATTGGTACGGTGGACACTAGTAAGGCCTTCTGGCGTCCGAAGCGTGCCATGATGGCTACCGCAATCAGGCTGCCGAAGACCTTTGTCAACTCCAACACAGATCCTGAAAAAAAAACACGATTCTAAACAAAAACGCAGGGAAATCGTGAGGAAATGGCTTGCAATGCACGAGAGCAGCACTTTCTAGGGGGCGACAAAGAAGAGGAGTTATGTCAATGTCCGTACCGTAGAGGGAGTAAACGTAAGTACAGTTTGTCCGAAAATGTAAGAATCCGGATGTGAAACTTTTTTAGTGGTATGAGCCGACGACGCGAGCTCCGTCTCTGCTCACCATGATTAAGCACTGCGAATCGGAGCGAAACCTGGTCGGACTCTTCCGATATAACAACACCCGTAAGTAGATCCGGACTAAAAGTCTACATGTGTTGTGCTTACGAAAGTTTTAGTTCAAAAATGATTTAGGTATGAACGAAACGATCGAGCCTAGGAAATCCGCACTATGATAATTACGGCGTGATATCTTCATTAGTCTGTGTATTTTTATATAATCTGACTATGAGTCAGTGTGTGAACCTAAGGGCGAGATAAATAGTCGTTGCTTAGCCCAAGTCCGTGCTCAAGCTTCCCTAAGCATTACTTCAGGCTAACTTAGCTAAGTATCAAAGTAGACGTTTGCTTAGCTAAGCATGTTTTTAGGCCAATGCTAAGAATTAGTCCGGGTTTCGCGACTAAAAGAGTGCTAAAGTACTGTCTATGATAGACAAATCGATTCTTAAGCAAGTGCTTTCGCTAAGACTCGTTCTTAGAAGCGACTATTTATCTCGCCCTAAGTGTTAACTACTTATTATGAATTCAATGCTCTTTTTCAATAAAGATTTAAAGAAAATACTAATTTCAAAATGTTATTATAGGTACGATAGAAGAATATTTAAAAGATAGTATACTTAGATGAAATTATTGAGTATTGAAATGAGATAAATAATTGTAATGTAACTTTATAAATATAATTAACTAAAATTGTATGATAATTAATCAAATTAAATTTAAGTTAATGTAATAAGTACATACATTTATATTATATAGCACTTTAAAATGTTGCGTGCCCTACAGGGTCCACAAAAATATTATCAAATAACTGACAAGTTATAATGTAACAACCTTGACACTTGTGGAATGCAATAAAGTATTGATTATTGAGTAAAATGTCACTAGCGGTCGTCACGAGACCGTCACCCATCCTGAACCTGGCCACGCCTGTTGTTGCTTATAACTCCAGTCATCGTCGTCGTCAGGCTGTACTAGTCCACTGCTGGACATAGCCAATTGATTGATTCCAATCACTCGGTTCGACTAGTCCATGAGTGCGAGAATCGGTACTAACATACCAATACCTATATTTAAAATGGTTACCAACCGATCCAAGACATGTCGTTAGCAGTCAAAGGTTTTCCCTGCTCGTCTCTGAACTGTGCTATGAGGACTGCTGGGTACCCGTGTAAGGCGCCGGAACCAATCGTGTACAGAAGTGACCCGCATACTACGAATAGCTGTTGATTAAATTAGATCTCTTTATTGTACACACCAGAAAAGAAAATACATAAAAAGGCTTACATATCTAACTATTGCCGTATACAATTGGCGGTCTTATCGCTAAAAGCGACTGTATTAAAAAACTCAATATTTATTTATAGTGAAACACTAACAGTGAAAACAATACTCCTTTTTAAGTGTGCTCCTGTCATCATCATCTACAACTCATTATGTCCCCACAGGGGCACGGGTCTCTTCCCTGAGGAAGGTATTATAGGTAGGCCATACTCCACCACGGGGGCCAAGTCCGGATTGGTACGCCTGTATTAAGAAGAATTCTGTTCCCGCCCATAAGCGTGACGACAGTCAAATAATAAAAGATTTAACGAATTATGTAGGGGAAAGTAATATTTTAAAAGAATTTAAAACACTCATTTAGTAACCTATTTAGAGGCTAAAAATTTCACCCATGCCGGGATTCGAACACGGATAGCCAGAGGTTGCGGGTTCGAATCCCGGCATGGGTGAAATTTTTAGCCTCTAAATAGGTTTTTAATATGTCCTTAGCACGGGTTAGTGCATTAAAAATAAAAAATAGTATAAACACTCATTTAGTTTTATAAAAAAAGGAGATAAACATCCACCACACCGCGTGACGTCACACTTTGTTAACATTGGTAAACTTAAAAACCTATTTAGAGGCTAAAAATTTCACCCATGCCGGGATTCGAACCCGCAACCTCTGGCTATCCGTGCCAGCGCTCTACCAATTGAGCCAATGGGCGACTCACGGCATCAGTGAAATTTCGAACCTCTTTACACTATTCTCTGTATTACGTACAGGCAGCGACATCTGACTTAAGCAAATTGCTTTACTTACAGCCCCGACTACCTACTTTGCAGTTAGGTTTAACATCGGAACGATATCACTGTACCCACATGATTATACTATTTTTATTTTTAATGCACTAACCCGTGCATTAAAAATAAAAATAGTATAGTTGGTAAACTTCTTTTAAAAACCTATTTAGAGCCTAAAAATTCCACTGATAATGCCGGGACTCGAACCCGCGACCTCTGGCTAACCGTGCCAGCACTCTACTGAGCTAATGGGCGACTTACCGGCATCAGTGAAATTTCGAACCTCTTTACAATACTCTGTATTACGTACAGGCAGCACCACCTGGCTGAAGTAATTTGCATCACTTGCTGCAGCCCCGAGTACCTTACTTAGGAGTTAGGTTTTACATCGGAATGATATCGCTGTAACAGCTGATTCTAATAACTCTTCAAAGTTCTGTTCCATTCTAATTTGTACAATAAATTATGTTTCCCTAACTTTATCCTAATAACGTCAATAAACGCTTCCTATTTCAAAATATTTTTTATAGGAAGAAAAAGGTATATAAGGGCTCTAACGTACATTTCTTAGGAGCCTCTAGATTGCTAATCCGGGGCTGCCCATGCTTAGTCATAAATAGAGATGCAGTAATACTATAAGCCGATACCTACCTGTCGAACTGTGGGTGAAACCATGTTTCCACGAAATCAGCCCCGTGGCTGAGCATTACCAACACACGAATGCACTACGTTAATAAGTGAAACGTTGAAAAGCTATTTCTAATCCCCGGCAGATAACTTAAACAATAATCGTAGCAGTGGAACTGAGTTTGTGAACGTCGTTTTATTAATAAATACGTAGGTATTTATTGTTATTTATGAAATTGACTAAACTCAAGTCCAGTGTATTAAAAGGGGCGGTTTCTGAATTGAGAATTTCACTAAGTAAATAATCATAATCGACACGTAAAGCCGTTGGTGCCGGCTGTCATGTAATGGCAGTCGTTAAGCCATGTCAGAGACCTTATGGGCTGCTCGATAACTTCTGACGGTAAGGCCCGCCACTGTCTTACAATCCTCCACCAACCCGGACTTGGCCCCCGTGGTGGAGTAAGGCCTAACCTTCCTGCGATGCAGGAAGAGACCCGTGCCCCAGCAGTGGGGACAAACAAGGGTTGATAACGAAATAATCAACCGTAGTGCTGTCTCTTAGAATTTCTCAGCAAAGAGCGTGATAGAGAATTGAAAAATTTCAATTCAGAAACTGGCCCTAAGTCACATCCGCTCGGTGTCAGACATTTGTGTTCCAAATAAAGATTATTCAATTCTATCTCAACAGTAACTGCTAATGTTACTACTAAAGCCGGGTCCATACGCGTGTAATACACCTAGGTAATCTGAGTAAGGCAACGCGACTCGTGTTAGTATGTGGACCAGGGGTGTGAGTCTCTAAAATGCGTAGTTATTGGATCGGTAGTCTATTAACCAATCGCATTGCATTTACAATTTATTTCTAATAATATACTTGTATAAAATACAATTTATACTGATATTTCCAGCCAGACTTTACACAATTTAATCCGGTACGACAGCAGTTGTGACTACTATATCTCAGCTCTCTTGGCGCTGCATGCCGCTCACACCGGGTACCGGCAGAATACCAGCGCTGAAGTTCTTCCTGAACTTTCAGCACATGCTGTGTCAGAGCCCATTCACATTTGCACAATGTTCTGTGCACATTTGCCACACTTACGTTTATCACTCCCAGTCCAGTATACTGCCTACAGTTCTGCCAAACTCGATAAAGAATAGAGGTAAACAAACCAATTTAGGGTTATCACAACTCACGTTTTACAAATCTTCTATTGTTTACATGATTATAGCCTTTTACTTGCTAACTATTTATTAACAATTCCTATTGCAGCATATTTAACTAATCACTCAAATAACATGCATATTACCTTGTTATTTCGAAAAACTATAAAAAATTCGACATTAATTTTACGCGACAGCCCTACAGAAAAAGAAACATGGATGAAATTCAGGTGTGACAAACATTTTGGGAAATTTATTAAGGAAAAAAATGGACAAAATGGCACAAGACAAAAATATAGATTGCCCCCATCTCATTGTGAATTAAATCCTATAGAAATCATTATCGGGGCAAGTAAAAGGCCATGTTGCTGCCAAAAAAAAACTTTTAAATGGCTGAACTAAATAAAGGTCCTTTATTTATTTTATTTATTATTTTAGTTAGATGAGGCAATACGTAAAATTACTCCAGCAGCATAGCAACGTTGTGTTGAACACGTAATTAAAGAAGAGAAGAAAACGCCGAATTTGATGGTGTAATGGATAATGTCATTGATGAATTTATAATTCAAGTATAATAATAAGTATTATAATCGTGTATGCCTATCTTCTGTGTGTTTTTGCTTTTTATGTATGATAGTATGCTATTTTTTGTTATATGGTTTGTTCGTGTTGTGACTTGTACTATTTGGTTTTGAATTGCTTTGCTTCGTATGCGTGTTTGTGTCTTATGTGAATAAATGTTTTATATATATTAGGTTATTAGATTATATATCAATGGTACAACCCGTGGTACTTAACACGGCGCCTATCAAGATTCGATCGTCTTCTCGAGAGATGCCTATTTAATTTGCGCGGGTTATATTGGATTCAATTTACTGTTACTGCTATTGCTTTGTTGACTACCACATTGAGGCAAATATCAACCATTGTCGTGCTTATTTCATTCTATTGAAAAGCTATGTAAGTATAAAGCCTGAGATACACTAGGGGGCAAATGAAGAAACATGTTGCGGAACATGACCCTCAACAACTACGTGAAGTGTCCCGAGACAATAGTCGCGGAACATTTTGCCGGCCACACTAGTCATTGTTTATAGAAAATGTCACCCGAGGAGGTTGTGGCTATTAGTGCAGCGTTCATAGTAATAATTAATATAATTATGTTAAGAGGCACGTTGCGTACGCGACTACACTTGGTGACAAATGGCGCGACTACATATAACTATATAATCTGTGGGCGCGACACTGCGGGACACGCACACGGTCGTGCGACTCGTGCGCTCGCTCTCGAGGCGGGAGCAAGCAACATGCCCCGCATCACGTTGTTTCGGGTAATGTTGCGGCGTTGCGGCACACTATGCAACGTTTCAGCGTCACGTATATCGAGTGTTGCGCGTCGTGTTTCGCGGACGCGGTTTATCGCTGCCTTTTGTTCATTTCAACATGGATCCGCCAATGATAAATGCGCTTGCAGCTCTCATATTAATAGAATTATTAAAAAATAAAGTAAAGCGCAATGTGTGGGTGGAACCAGTGTTAAGTAATCGTTTAACTTTGGGAATATTTCCTTCAATGTTTAGTGCACACCGCGATAACCCTCATAAGTTCTTCTCATACTACAGAATGTCTGTGAACTCATTTGATGAACTTCTATCAATTATAAGCCAACGTATCAAGAAACAGGATACAAATATGTAATCCTTACATCATACAAAGCAGGTCGATCTTGTATTTCTACAATAAAACGCTCCGTATCGAACATTTTGACGCGACACTAGCCACGCAAGCGCACGAACGACGAGCGAGCGCCAAGGTCCCGCGCACGGGATAGCGGGAAACCGTCCGGTTATCAGCGGCGGTTTGACGCTGCACACGGCGGTCGTATTTCTCCCGCCTGTGAGCCGCGACGGGAAACCGCGCAGTGTAGTATGCAGCATACAACTTCATATTAAATTGTGTCCAGTGCGGTTCAGAAGCGGTTTTCCGCGGCGGGAGAACCGCCCGTGTAGCCTTGGCCTTAGACTCTAAGGCCAGGTAGGGCGGCACTACGTCACGTTAAAAGTTTTATACCAGTGTCGGCTAGCACTATCTTGCTTCATTTCATCGCATAAAGCGAGATACCGCTAAACGTTGGTAGCTGAAATTTTTTGTCTTGACCTTGTGCTATGTACTATAGCAGGAGCATTACATGTAAGCTCAGCCTAATACAGTAGGAGTTCAGTTTCGGAATTTCCATTCGAAATATCGATAAATATTGGCATTTTGGAAAAATGCCAAAAGCGTTAGTCATGGACGGTCACCCATACGTGCACTGAACGCGCCCTACGTTGCTTAACCTTCGTGATCGTTTAAGATCACTCAGCGGGGCTACGAGCAATTCTGTATCTCTACTTACCTACTGTTTTATCATAACGGGGCCAGAGCTGTACATATACCGTAGTTACGTTTGAAGATAAAGTCGCGTTAAAATGTGTCGATTGCTAAAAACAAATACTTTTTACATAGAAACGAACCTGACTTTATCTATAGAGGACTGTAGTCTGAATAGAAACTAAAGGTAATTCATGATAACGATTTGAGGTGTTTACTGTAAGTATAGAGGTTCATTCCCTTCACCC
The DNA here is from genome assembly GCA_934045075.1 of Yponomeuta sedellus. Classification (NCBI taxonomy): domain Eukaryota; kingdom Metazoa; phylum Arthropoda; class Insecta; order Lepidoptera; family Yponomeutidae; genus Yponomeuta; species Yponomeuta sedellus. The sequence goes on from OW203749.1 coordinate 4,052,997, forward strand.
ATCTAGTGAAGATACCACTGGACGCTGTATAAATCATGTCATTAAGTAGATGCAAAAAGGCCAATAAGAGGTTCATTCTTAAAGCAAGTTCTTCCATGCAACCTTGTGATGCAAAAAATCTCGAACGTTTTCAAAGTTTATTTTAATAAAATGTTTCTTCATACAATACTTCTTGAGATTGCCTTGCGAAGCACGGAAGCGCTCGGAAAAAATGCCACTAGCGGTTGTCCCGTGATGGTCATCCATCCAGCTCCTGACCGCGCCTGTTGTTGAACCCTAGTGATTGATTCCTATCACTCGGTTCCATTAGGCCATGAACGCTTCACTATGGACCATGACCTGATCATGAGTTAAGTGTACCCCCAAACCAATCTTCAGAGACAGTTTAAATATTCAGTGTGTAACGTTGCAAACCACTTCACAAAATTTTTTTTCTTCTTCTTCTTCAGGCTATATTATGTAGTCCACTGCTGGACATACTCGTAGCCCTCCCCTAATGAGCGCCATAGCGCCGTCTTCAGCTTGCCGCATCCAGCATCTGCCTGTAGTTTTTCGCAGATCGTCATCCCACCTGCCCTCCTATTACGTAGCACTCCACTCTATCGAGTGAAGCAGAAGTCGTCTAAAGACTCCTAAGTGTCAAAAAATTTATGCATTTGACAGCCGGAGTAGCTTAAAAAAGTAAAAATCAACGTCACTCAACTCAGTGGATACTTACGTAATAATGCCCCTGGTCGGAGGGCGTCCTACGAGTCGCGGTCTCCACTCAAGAACACGCTTACTCCAACGGTTGTCGGTTCTTCGCGAACTGACAACCGTTGGAATAAGCCTTGCCACTTCAGCTCGCTAAAGTCTCCGAGCTATGACCATTTTTAGGGTTCCGTACCTCAAAAGGAAAAAACGGAACCCTTATAGGATCACTTTGTTGTCCGTCTGTCCGTCCGTCCGTCTGTCAAGACCCTTTTTCTCAGGAACGCGTGGAGGTATGAAGCTGAAATTTATATCAATTACTCAGGTCTACTGTCCCTTGAAGCTGTGAAAAAATCAAACTTCTAAGCCAACGCAATCAAAAGATACAGCCGTTTATGCCGCAAATTTTCGACACTTGCAAGGGAATCAAAACCTACAGGGTGCTTCCCGTGAACTCAGAATCTTGAAATTTGGTACGAAGCAACGTCTTATAGCATAGATAAAGGAAAAATTACGAAAACCATAAATTTTTAGTTACATCACATAATATATATTTTTTTAATTATTTTAAACTTACTACCCATTTCCTCATAAACGCGTAGAGGTATTAAATTGAAATTCATACCAAATACTCAGGTCTATAATACAGGTTTGTACGGAACCCTCGGTGCGCGAGTCTGACTCGCACTTGGCCGGTTTTTTTTTTATATTTCCATACTCGTAATTTGAAATTACGTCACCCATTTTTGAGATTTCCTTGACTTTTTGGCATTAGTGGTTCACATTTCAACTACATTACATAAATCTCCCTTTACCTGCTTGTTCTGTTTTTTTATCAAGTTTTCTGTTTGTAACTAACATAAAATAAAACACACAGTCGAAGTCGTTCCAGTTTTTATTATTTATAAAATGTTCTACAACCTCACAAGTCACACGTCTTTCCCTTGAAAAGTCTTTGGCACAGTCTATTTTTAAATTCTTTTTTTTTAATGCACTAACCCGTGCTAAGAACAATTTTTAAAAACCTATTTAGAGGCTAAAAATTCCACCCAGCCTATTTTATTTATACGGTCTATTTTATACATTTATTTTATTTATTTATTTTATATATTTTACTTTAGGGTAAAACCGGCTAATGCCGGTCAGTTGACAATACCGGTCACCACACTATCTCCCATTTTACTGGGTTTAAACATACGCACACACACTTGGCGCGTGGCGTGACAATACCCCGCACCGGGCAATCCACCCCCGCTCAGTTGCGAGCACACATTTGGAAAGAGGGCACGTTCGTTGTTTTCGCGCCAATTTCTTAGATTTTTTGGCTCCTGGCAGATAAGAGGTGAGTCTTTTAATTATTGTGTTTTTAACTTTGTCTGTTATAATGAGTGATGCGTTGTTATCAGGCTTCGCAAATAATTATAGATATTGTACCACATTCAACACGTTTATAACCTACAATTTTTTTCTTCAAAAGGTGGTAGGGTGGGTAATGCCGGTCACGGTGACCGGTATTAACCGCACTTGTATATTAGGATAGGGTATTATTTTTTCCGCAACTAACTTTATTATTGTTTATTTCAGAATGGCGACAAGGAAAAGTAACGAACGGTTAAAAGTAAAGTGGAGTCACCACAACCTGAATAAAGCTTTTCGTCTGGTCGAAGAAGGAAAACCAATCAGAGAAGCAGCTCGGTCTACGGGGATACCGTTTTCAACACTTCAAGAAAGACTGAAAACCAACAACAGTAATACGCCTCAGCTAGGAAGAAATACAATTTTCAGTAAGGATCAGGAAGAAGAAATGGCTTTTCAGATCAAGTTCTTGGCAAAGATTTTCTACGGCTGCACATCACTCCAAATTCGTAAGATGGCTTATGAATACGCGGAAAAAAATAAGCTAAAGCACAATTTTAACAAGTCGCTTCAATTAGCAGGCAGGGATTGGCTTGTAGGGTTTTTGAAAAGAAATAATTTGTCTACGCGAAAAGCCGAAGGTACCAGTCTTAATAGAGCCTCTGCTTTTAACAGAGATGAAGTGGGCAGATTTTTTGACCTACTAGGAAAGCTGTTGCAAAAATATAATTTTGGTCCCCACAATATTTATAATGTAGACGAAACTGGTGTCACATCAGTACAGGATCCAGGAAAAATTGTTGCTGAAAAGGGTTAAAAAAGAGTTGGATCCATCACAAGTGGCGAAAGAGGACAAAATGTCACAGCAGTTTGCGCTATGAGTGCCACTGGTCAATTCATACCTCCAATGCTCATTTACCCACGCCAAAGGCATTCGCATGCGTTGGAAAAAGATGGACCAAGAGAAGCAGTATATAGATGTTCGAAGAACGGCTGGATCAACGAAGAACTTTATGTCGAATGGCTGCATCATTTCGCAAAATTTGCAAAGCCGACGGAAAATGATCCAGTTCTGCTAATATTAGACAATCATTCCAGCCATATTTCGTGGAACACCTATGAATTTTGCAAAAAAAATAACATAATAATGCTGTCCTTACCGCCGCATGGGTCACACCGGATGCAACCACTAGACGTGTCGGTTTACGGTCCCCTCAAAGCGTCATATAAGTCTGAATGTAATATATTCATGAAGTCCAATTTAGGACAAAAGATAACCCAAAACGATATTGCTTCGTTGTTTCGAAAAGCATATCAAAAAGTGGCTACAATTCCGAAAGCCGAAGCTGGTTTTGCAGCCACAGGAATATATCCTTACAACCCAAATATATTCACTGATGACGATTTCTTACCAGCTGAATTTTTAACAGACAATGAGCTTGTAACTGTTGACGAAGAGAACAGTGCTCACGATGAGAGGGCACTCGAATCTCCGTCTTTGCTCAATGACCCAACAGCTATACCACACATCTCACAAACCAACTTTGAATGCGACAACGCAACTCGTTCAACTCCAACTGTGCTCGAGCTCCCTTCAACATCGGGCACTTTGAATTATACAACACCAAACACCACCGAGCGACAGCTGAACATCGATTTGCAAAAACCCTCTGAAATTTCTTATACCAAGTTGCGTAACGTGACTCCACCTCCAGCGCCTGCTTCTACAATTTCGGACGAACCTATCCCTTCAACTTCAGGAATGGTAAAGGTTACCGATCTTCTACCTGTGCCAAAAAAAAAGGAAAAAGCTAAGAAACAAATATCTCGTAAGCAACATGCTACAATAATTACAGGAACGCCCAACAAAATAATTTTATTTCAGAAGGAACAGAAAAAAATGGCTAAACTAGCAAAGATGTCCGGAAATCAGAAATTTGATAGCAAGGGAAAGAAACCAGTGAAAGTACGAAGGAACGTAACACAAAAAAGTAAACAACAAGTTACAGTTACAAAAAATGGGGGAAAGACGAAAGCCAAAGTCATTAAAAAGGTGAAGAGGAAAGTGTTACAGGACAAAAACATGAACGAAGATGATACTTCCAACTCAGAAATAGAGATGATGGATTTACGCGAAGATGATGACACGGATTTCGACGAAGATGTGGAGAACAGATGTCTTATATGTGACGATTTTGGAAGGAATAACGAACTATGGTACAGATGTGTACTGTGTGGTCGTTGGGCCCACTCAGAGTGTTCAGGACGTGACTCCGCTGAAGGGTATACATGCGATTTGTGCTTAAACTAGACTTGGCCGGTATTCCCCACAGGCTGACTGGTTTTACCCACCATTGCGTGTAAAACCGGTCGAATACGTTTTTTCTTTTAAGTTTCACTGTACCAAAAGTATGATTACTAACGATCTCAATTGAAGTGCAATGATTAGAAGAATATCATAATTTTCGTTTGATCTCAATTTAATAAAGTTATGTTGATTTATACTTTTAGTATTTTATTTTCCCCTTATGTGACCGGAATTACCCCATTTTACTAGAGTCTTTTAAGGAATCGTGTTTTTATAAATAAGACCGTTGTTGCATGTTCTATTATATTATTGAGAATAACTCGACTTTAGTCTTTCTTAATGATTCGCGATACTTATACATAGTTATATATTAAACGGGTCTGATCGCGATTATTATATAATAGTGATGTACCTACTAAGTAAAAATCCCTAAACAGATATTTTTTTCAAATTCACTCACCACAAGTGTAAAACCAGTAATGTTGTAAGGTTTTATAAAAAAACGATAGTATAAAAAAAAATCTATTTTTTTTAAAAGTTCAAAAATATTGGTCTTGCACGTAAGTATCTAGTTTTTAAGTAATTGTTCCTAATTTATACGAAGGCTGTGTACATATACAGGGTGTCTCATTCAAATCGGTCAGTAGGGAAAGTCTGAAAGTATAAGACATACGAAGATCTGTTCTGAGGAACCATGTCATCGATTTTGATAACAAGAAAAACTGCACTCATACATTTTTAAAAACATCCGTACTCTTTTCGGGAATCGAACCCGGTTGTTTTGAAAAAAAAATCTACACTCTTTCTATTTAGATATCGATTGTGTAGGTCTTAAGCAGTAAATGTCTGTATGAAACATGATGTCTAAAATGAGTAAAATGGATTGTTTTCACATACTTTAATTTATTTTAGTAGGTGCTCGAAGTGACCACCGACTTTTAATACAATATTCAACACGTTTAGGTAACGATCTTACGATTGCATTTTGTATGAAAACAATGCATTTTATTCATTTTAGACATCATGTTTCATACAGACATTTACTGCTTAAGACCTACACAATCGATATCTAAATAGAAATAGTGTAGGTTTTTTTTTTTAAAACAACCGGGTTCGATTCCCGAACGGAGTACAGATGTTTTTTTAAATGTATGAATGCAGTTTTTCTAATTATTAAAATCGATGACATGGTTCCTCAGAACAGATCTTCGTATGTCTTATAGTTTCTGACTTTCCCATACTGACCGATTTGAATGAGACACCCTGTATATTGGAAGATACGTCAGAACTTTCCGTGTTGTGCCTTACCATACCTAGTCGTAATGTATAATGTAGGTACCTACATTTTGCTAATGAACCAAACAAACAAATAAATTTATTAGGTAAAATAATTCCCGAAATTTCGGCAGCGTTGCAGTTGTCGTGGTCACGGGTAGACTGAAGTGGCGAAAAACTACTATTACCTACGACTACCCACAATAATTGACTGTTTGGGTATTTCAGCTAGCCGTGACCACGGCAACTGCAACAATGCCGAAACGGCGAGAATTAAGGTAATTACGTTTTACCTAATAAATAATCGCGATTCTTCTCTTCTTCTTCAGGCTATATTATGTAGTCCACTGCTGGACATAGCCCTCCCCTAATGAGCGCCATAGCGCCCTGTCTTCAGCTTGCCGCATCCAGCATCTGCCGGCAGTTTTTCGCAGATCGTCATCCCACCTGGTCGGAGGGCGTCCCACACTACGTTTGCCGAGTCGCTTAGGCTATAATTAACCTTGAAACACGTAAATATCACATTTTACCACTAAATTGTTTAATTATATATCAAACATAATCACTTCTCCTGGTCGTAAACACTTATTGAGACGGAAGACACAAACGCAACCACCACTTTGTCACACCCACAGAACATAAACACAGAACATAAAAAAAGAGTAGAAGTAGTGACATGACACATTAGTACGAAAACCAGTGTAACCAAACTGATACACATAAACCAAACGCACACTACAAATGCCAAGCTGCCATTGGTAAATAAAGTCAATGCCGAAAAGGTGTACATCATAAAAGTTTCGAGTAAAATATGCACCTTTTCAGAATGTTAGCAATGATCAAAGTCAAATGACTGTGATGAAATAAGGGTTGGCATTTTGTAGTAACGCAACTCTACACTAGATGGAACTACCGCCGCGTCGGACCGAAAAGAACTTTTACCTAGTAAGACATAAAGTTCAAAATTGAAAAACAAGTACATTCTCAGTTTGGGATGGGACAATGCGAGTTCTAGTTTGTCGATTGGGAGAACCTATCGACAAATTATACAAACAGTTTAACACATTAACGGCTGAATACGAATACTGATACTCAGAAGTATTTTTGGCAATTTCTTTTTTGCCTGCGGGTTGACTGGTAGAAAATGCATCTTTTTTACATTATCTTTTGTGCAATGAAGAAATAATACTAATAGGCTGGATACATATACAAATAAAACAATGTGGTAGATTTCATAATATTTTAAAATAATACCTCTTATCAAAACTAGCTTTAACCCACTGCTTCGCCGGCGTTAGAAATTATAATTTAAAAATAAATACTTTGTCTATCTATACGCCATGTTTCATATGTAATACTAATTGATGATGGTACTAATATAATTTCATTTATACGCAAGAGTCTAACCTGGAAGTGAAGCACATTTTTTCTGGTATTGCTGCATCACATAAGTGCCATCTTCCGCCTTTTTAGTTATCATGAAGTGTATGAAAATGCTCTGAATATATTTGGCCTCTTATCGCTGCCATCCATTTTAATTTCGTATCCGGTTTCCTTAGGAAAACTAAACGAAAACTCACTTCCAAATTGTTTTGATTCCGAGAGGGTTGTTTTATCATTGCCTCGGTTTGCTGTTGTCAAAGGGGTTGAAGTATTAAGGGTAAATGGCAGAATAATATAAAACCATAAATCAAATAACATAACAAAACACAAATCTGATGCTCGCCAAGAGAACAACCACTCGAACAGGTAAACAATATAATAAGTAATTTACTTAATGTTTTGAACTGAAGTAAAAAAAACCATATGAGTCGTTTTCGATAACCTCACTTTACATCTCGGTTGGAATATTTAAAAATGTAACATTAAAATTACTTTGATAGTATCTTAAATATTGCAGTCCCTGATAAACTGGTGAAGAAAAACTATATCGCGATCTAGCTGTGCTCATTTCTTGTATGTGCTCATGTCATGTCTTGTATGAAAGTAATGTATGAGCTCCAATGACCGTTTTTACATGCACAACCACCAGCCGGCGACCGGAGCTCATACATTACTACTTTACCCGGCCCGGCGACCGGACGGCTACCGGGTGCATATGAAAAGGCACTTAGGAAGCAGATATAAAATAACAATAATTATTTTACCTACTTAGACGAATTGGAATTTACAATACCTAAGTACCGTTAAGTATGTATGTATGACTACTAAGTCATAGACAATTAATTATCGATAGATTTTTATCATGTGTGCCCCCATCCGTAATTGAGTAGAATTCAAATTTTGACAGAAATTTCTAGAGAATGTACACTTTCTTCGATGAAAATTTAACTTTAGTAACCAGTAAATAAAGGTGGTTTCACTTTCTCATTTTCGGATTGGTTTCCGTGTTCATGTCATTACAAATTTAATTAAAAATCCAATGAAATACGTCTTGCAGATGAAATGTTACCCCGTGATCGGTATATTTTGGTGCCCAACTTTTATTTTTACTCTCTAACACAGCATAACAAGGCAGGTTAACAAAGTTTTCACCATTTTTTCTTTACTAGAAGCACACGGCAACTGAAGTCAACAAAACTGTCACCGACTACGCATAGGCAATACATTGCTAATGTGAGGCACGCGGGCACCGCCCACTTACGACTTCTACTCTTTTTTTATGTTCTGTGGTCACACCCTACCAAGATCATGTGATTAACTTCACTTTGGTGGTTTCACTTGTTGCTTGCGTCAGTTCAGGGAAGACTCATTTAAACAATAAAGTCGACTACCAATGCAAGCTAACATGAATTATGAGCCTTATAATCAACCTTGACAGGTGGTTACAGCCGCCATACTAATTTCGCTTTTGCCCTAAGTATAAAGGGTTAAATCTCACATGATATCGCTGTACCCACACGATTATATTCTTTTTGTTGCATTAACCCGTTCTGAGGACAATGTTTTAGCCTCTAAAGAAGTAAACCTCTAACACAAGTCATTCAGTTGTACTTAGTATAGGGCTAACGAGATCTGTGTAATATGAACATGAATATTTATTTATTACTAGCTGTCCCGGCGGACTTCGTACCGTCAAAGTTTTCATAATATCTCCATATTTTCTCACCGTTTAAACCTTCCCTGAAGTTCCACAAAAATAAAAAACCAAAAATCAGCCAAATCGATCCAGCCGTTCTCGAGTTTTAGTGAGACTAACGAACAGCAATCCATTTTTATATATAAGATTATTATTTATAAAAAAAGCATATTATCATGTCTTACAATAGGTTTTTGTAAAAAGTGAACACAAGTGTGCCTTGCGACGGGACGGTCACCCATCCTGTACCTGGCCGCTCCTGTTGTTGCTTAACTCACGTGATCGATTCCGATCACTCGGTTCGACTAGGCCACGAACGCTTCACTACACTTATAGTTAATTTTTGGTACTTATTATTTGATCTTAGACTTATAAAATGTTATGGCACCAAACATATGTTTTAACTTAAACTTATTGAGATTACTAATATTTTGTACGTAAAACTCAATATGTAGGTACTTCAATAGGTCCAGGTCTAGAGTCTAATACCGGCAAAGTTTTTCAATAGAATGATATAAGCACGACAATGGTTGTTGTTTTCCTCAATTTGGTAGTCTACAAAGCAATTGCTGTACCATGTCAATACTGTGGTATAACCAGCGCAAATCGAATAGGCATCTCTCGCGAAGAAGAACGAATCGCGCGAGGCGCCTAGTTAAGTAGCACGGGTTATACCATTGCAATACGATAGGTTAGCAGACTACCGGTAGTTTGAATGAAACGACCATTACCGGACTTCTTCTTCTTCAGGCTTCATTAGTCCACTGCTGGACATAGCCCTCCCCTAATGAGCGCAAGGTTGTGCCATCATTGGGGGGTAATGCCCATAATCCCCACGCTGGGCATGCGGGTTGGGGATCGCAGTTTGGTTGAATTGTACTGCAGGGAGCGCTGCTGCCCACCCCCCGGTTTGTATCCCTTTACCGGACTAATATGACTCTATTCAACAACAATGCATTTTAGAGACTCACCCCCCAGGTCAGGACAATTTTTTTGTATTTGGGAGCGAATTCTCACTACATTAGGAAATAATTCATATACGACTCTAAAGCATAAACGCCTTGAATTCTACATAAAAGTCGAGCGACAGCTTAAGGGCCTGTTTCACAATCTGCAAATTAATATCTCTGCTTTCTTCGTGCTGTGCCTTGTAATTAGATTTCTATGGCTTCACTTTGTATATATGTATTTGTGTCTTATGTGAATAAATGATTTATCTATCTGTCAAAAACCTGAGTGTCTGAGGTGCTCACTTAATCCAGGTTTTCACGATCTTAGTACGCTCGGACCGAGTGCGCCATCCAAGTAAACTAATGCGTCTGATTGGCCATTTTAGTGTCGTGACCGTGCAATCAGAGGCATCAGTTTACTCGGATGGGGCACCTACTGATGTGCCGATTCTATTATTAAGATAATCGAGTACGCTGATAATCATTAGCTTGAGAATTATTTATAGGGAAATCCCCTTGTTATCGGTTTACCATAACGAATAAACTGTAGGAAGTGTTGTGACTAATAAAATCGATTATTTTCGATTATCAAATCATAATCGATAGTTGCCGATTATATAAATAATCGATTACTGATAATCGATTCCGCACATTACTAGGGCACTCAGTCCGAGCGTACTAAGACAGTGAAAATTCGGCATTACTTCAGTGCCTGAAATTGCCAATCCGGCGCAGGCACGCGTGGTAATTAAGTTCATACTCTCTCTTTGACAGAGGTCCTGTGCTTTACATTGGAACATAATAAATATATATATAGACTTCACAAAAATAATATGTGTAAGTATGTTGTAGACTTTTAGTCCGGATTTACTTACGGAATGAATGTCCCCGGAGTGTATATGATACCATGTGACTGTGGCAAATGCTACATAGGTGAGACACAGCGAAATATCTCGGTCAGAATTTCGGAGCACATACGCTGTATGAAAAACCGAAAAATCGATGGCTCGGCGGTAGCAGAACACGCGTTAACCCAGGACACAAGTCACTTTATCCGCTTCGATAAGGCACAAGTATTGTCCAAAGACAAGTTTTATGTGCCACGAAAAATGCGCGAGGCTATTGAAATAAGTCGCCACCCGAATTTCAATAGAGACAGTGGATGGGCTCTTCCGCCGGCCTGGAAACCGGTTCTACGAAAGTGCAGTGATAGTGAATATCGAAATCGACACTGCAAGAACGAAGATGTCGTGAGCTGTGTCTGTGCCATCATGCCTACCTAGTGGCATTGACGACGGGAAAGTAGTAGGCGCTGCGGCGCAAGCCAGCGGGAATCCCCCGCAGCCAGTGTCGGCACCCGCCCCACCTATCTCGGCGCGGGCGCGCCGCGCGCGCGCTTGCCCGTAGTGTGTAGGAGTGGGTCGTTGTCCGATATTTCGACGACGAAACGCAACCGTTTTTTCTGGAACGAAAACAGGTCCTCGAAACGGTCCTCGTTCGCAACTGGTTTCATTGTATGCGAACGAGCAAGTCGCAGAGGACGGTCAAACGAGTGCGAACGAGACGAAATCACGAAACATCGGAAAAAATAAGTTGTTTTACATGATATTCGACTGTAGATTCATAGACATAAAGATTACTTTATTGTATCACAGACCAAAACGAACGGAACGAGCAAGGAGCCGACGACGACGTCGCAATGATCTCATTACGTTCTAGGCTCTATTAATATAGCACTAAAGGACATATCCGCGTCAAATAATCTAAGGACTGGTCTCGCGACGAACGAACGCTGGCACTGCTTTAGAGTCTCTGGCACTGCTTTATAATGAAACGTAAAACGGTCCTATCGTCGCGGAACACAAAACGGTCTTATAAAACGGTTCGTCTTTGCAACGATCACTCCTAGTAGTGTGAGACAAGCAACCGACGACGCGAGCTCCGTCTCTGCTCACCATGATTAAGCTCTGCGAATCGGAGCGAAACCTGGTCGGACTTTTCCGATATAACAACACCCGTAAGTAAATCCGGACTAAAAGTCTACAATGTGTTGTGCTTACGAAAGTTTTAGTTCAAAAATTGTAAGTATGTTCCTACTTGGGCCCAGAAATTTCCTTCCTTTGTGAAGGTATTTGAATTGCTTTTTATACTTATTATTAACTAGCTGACCCAGCAAACTACGTACCGCCTTTATTTACGCTTGCCAACACATTCAGCGATAAATTTTTATATTATAGAAGATATAATTATTAGTTAATACGCAAGCAGCCTTTAGCTGATGCGTGTATATCACCTCCGTGATCTTTCCATAATAAATAAATCCTATTAATCAGATCATAAGCCTTTTTTTTAACTTATTATACTAGGGATTTCTTTGTTTTCATAGCATAGCGCATAGAAAAGTACGAAAGCTCTAAAAAAGGGAGGTTAATTAACTATTCTCCACACGGAAGGCCGCTTACAGGGGCCCGAATCAGGACAGAACGTATTAAAAGTAGTCTCACTATCAAAACCAAGTATTTCTCTTTCCTCTTGGATTCTAAATGAAAATGTGCTTTCATGCGTTCCAATGAAATATGCTGCATGTGAGCAGATAATTTGATCGATTATCGCCACTCCACCGTCTTTCAAATCATGCAATTCTTCCTCGCTGGGCAGATAAAAGTAGACCTTGTAGTCAAGTGCTTTGAGCTGACTATTCAACAGAGTTAACTCTGACATAGGTGCATCGGTTGCTATGAAAATGTTTTGTATATGCGGAGTAACTTTTTTTATGGCTTTTTCGACTTGCTTGACAGTTCCCTCTACAGACGGCACGTCACCCTTGCGACTTCTGGCAAAGTCTTGTCGTCTCCAGTGAATACTTATGTACGAATCACACTTTGCTTGGGAACATCCAAAGTTATTTTCTATGAATTTCCTAGCAGTTTCCACGAGTTCTCTGTTAAACGTCATACTTTTCCTGCAACTCCAGTACTCTTTTGTACCGTAACTGTCATGCAAGGCTATCTCGCCATGTGCAAACATAACTTTCTCGTCGCTTGGATGTAGTAATACAAGTTCCCAAAGTTTACTGGCTTTCCCTTGGAACCGAACACAGATTATTTCTTTAGCTGTGATGTTTCTATATCCCCAGAAGTCACTATGGTAGTCACAGTCGTCCTTATTCACCTCCCATTTATCAACAAAGTTGCCACCTTCGAAAGGATCATCATAGTTTTGTAAAACATACAAAGTGTCTATTTCTAGAGGTTTTCCCAACGATTTGCTGAATATTTCGTGTAAATCAACGATTGGTGCGTAAGCGCTTAGCGATTTTATGTCGAAAAACTTGCTCCAGGGCGCAGGTTGAATGGTGTGGCGACTTTCTGATCTCCAGTGATATAACCTATACCACGGGGGTAGCACCAAGCTCCAGTTCAACTTTTGGGACCTTTTCGTGGCTTCGGCGAGCATGATAGCGAAGCGCATGTAAACATCTCGACGTAAATTAAATCCTTCGGCTGGATTTACATCGTAGAACAGTAGTTTTGTTGGGCTATTATCTTCGGCTTTGTTGGGGCAGCTTTTGGTGGCAGCGTCGCAAAATCCAGTGTCGGTGTTAGATTCAGCCGTTAAAAACAGTAAGTTCGCAACGATTAATAAACACAGATACATATTGCCACTGCTACATTTGATAGAAAACTCCTGGAAAACTCGAAAAATTGGTCAAAATCTCTGAATATTTTTGTTTACGTTCTATTTTTTTTACAGCGTTATCACCACAGAATACATACCCAATACTCAGTATTAGGAGGAAAAAAAGTTACATTACACACAGAGCGAAACAATGTGCTCGCGTCTGCATGAAGCAAAGAGAAAACCGTAATCGCTCCGTGCCGCACAGATACTTTTTCGTCGTCGTCTAATTTTTTTTAGATTCTAGAAAGAACCAACATCCCAAGGTGGGCAAATCAAAAGGATGCGCCTCGGTCGAGTAAGCATCTGCGTCTGAATGTACCGTAGTTAATATTACTCAATTAGTCTGTGAGATAAATATATTTCTCTCCTTTATTCATCAAACTCCGAGTCTGATGTTCTGTGGTCTGATGTCATTTAAGTGTTTATCTACTCTGTGATTTATGTCATTTTTGGAAAAACTACGAATGTGGCTATAAAAGAGAAAAAACTGAATAAACTCCAATAAACCTGCGATACTTTGCTAAATTATTAAAATGGAGTTAAACGATGTCATAGTGAATCAACCTGTCGTCATAGATAACGTAAATATCTTCTACTTTCATTGTTGAACCACGCACCGATATTTTAGATGGCACTCCCGAATTTCATTGAAACTGCATCAAAAAGCATTTGAAATTGGGACAAATCTATTGTGGAGCCAGTTTAGAAGTCCATGAATTGTGCGGTGATGGTATTTGACCTGCTTCCACTGAGAAATGAGTCATACATTTTTGCTATGTCAAGTTTCCTAGTTCTGTTGCTAAGATTCTTGGTAACCATAAGTTCTGTCTCCGTTTCTGGACTGAATCCTAGATCCGTTTATGTTAAACAACCTTAGCACGACGGAGCAAAAAAATATTAATCTAAAAAAAATTTGCTAAGTCTTAGTGGGAAGCAGTGGTAGCGGAGCGGTGTAGAACGCCGGCTTCTTAACCGGGAGGTAGTGGGTTCGAGCCCCGGCTTGTACCAATGCATTTGTTTTCTAATTTGTGAAATTATAGCAGCAATACCACTCGCTGACGGTGAAGGAAAATGTGAGGAAACCCTAGTGTCTGAAGTGTTAACGTACCTCAGCGCTTGCTATGTATAACGGCCCAACTGTGAGGCTAAGTGCGGAAATGTCAGGTCTAACTAAGTGTGAGTGGGTCTCGCACACTGAGGGTTTCACACATATTATGTTTTTGATAGAAATAGATAAGGGAAGAAATCATTTGATAGTGTTTAAAAAAATGTTAGACTAAATGTTAGAGACCTATTGCCAAACAGTGTAGTGAATACATGTAATAAACTAACAGAGACTGTAATAAATGCTCCTTCAGTGAACTCATTTAAAAACAAACTAGATAAACAATTAACAAGTGATAGCCAGAGGTTGCGGGTTCGAGTCCCGGCATGGGTGAAATTTTTAGCCTCTAAATAGGTTTTTAAATTTGTCCTTAGCACGGGTTAGTGCATTAAAAATAAAAATTGTATAATTAACAAGTGCACAGAAGTAATATACACGCATCAGCCAAAAGCTGCTTTTGTTTTAACTAATAATTTATTTATTTATATGAATATTGTAACATAACAGTAAAATTAGACTAAAACTTTACAATATTATATCAGAGCACTACCTTTCATACATCTTCTAGCATTCTCTTACATACCTTCACCACACTTTCAATTCCATAATAATAATAGAAATTGGTCTTCTGGTTAACGTCTGATTACCATGCTGAAGGTAGCAGGTTTGTTTTCCACAGGGCCGCCACACATTCGTACAAATCGGCTTCGGTGTGTTTCATTGTTACGTCCTTGCCTGGTTAACATAACACAGAGTGTTGTGTGGAACTTGTGGAAGTGATTTTTTTTATTTATTCCACTGAACTTACACTTTTTTTTGCTGAACACTTCTATTCTACTTCTTATTGAAACAAACCTGCCGATGTCAACAAACTCTGCCGAAGTTACATGTTAACACAAAATAATTGGATCTCTAAAGTATAACATTTACATACAGGCACATACATTGTTTCTGGCCGCACATAGGATGCCCAGTGTCGTGGGAACCAGAAACAACGACATCACAAACATGTAAACATCCAAGGCATGGTTTTTTTTGTCCCCAGCAAACTTAAATATCAAACTTTATTTTCTTTTCAGGGCTCTGGTGTAATAAAAGCCGGCTTCGCTGGCGATCAAATACCAAAATGCAGATTTCCAAATTAGTAAGTAGAATAAGTAGAAATTATGGATCGCACTTAACTAAGAGTGAGCTAGCTTGTCGGTTAAATTGACACTGGTCGGGGCATGTAGTGTGAACTTTTTATGTACACTCACATACAATTGACATTACTACACGAAAAAGATATTGAACCGACATCAGAATGGCCCATTGTTATAAACAGATTGCCACGTAATTGACAAGATAAAAGGCGACTAAGGGACTCAAACCGGAGGGTGGGCAGCAGCGCCCCCTGCAGTACAATTCCACCGAACTGCGATCCCTAACCTGCATGCCCAGCGTGGGGATTATGGGCATTACCCCCTATGATAGCACAACGTGGCGCTCTTTAGGGGAGGGCTATTTCCAGCAGTGGACTAGTATATCCTGACGACGATGACGACGACACGAAAAAGTTATTGAACCGACAACAGAATGGCCCATTATTATAAACAGATTGCCACGTAACTGACAAGATAAAGGAGAGAAGAAAAAAGTGTTAATAACGGCGCGGTCAGGTACAGGATGGGTGAGCGTCCCGTGACTACCGCTAGTGGCATTTTTCCGAGAGCTGTGCTTCGCAAGGCACGTTAAGCCGTTGGCTCCGGCTGTCATACGAGTATAATGGCAGTCGTTAAGCCATGTCTGTCAGAGGCCTTATGGGCGGCTTGATAACTTCTGACAGTAAGGCCCGCCACTGTCTTTCGCTCCTCCACCAACCCGAACTTGGCCCCCGTGGTGGAGTATGGCCTAACCTTCCTGCGATGCAGGAAGAGACCCGTGCCCCGGCAGTGGGGACAAATAAGGTTTTAAAACGTAGCAAATAATTCGTCTACGACTCAAGGCTCAAGACTTGGAATTCTACATAAAAAGTCGAGCGACAGCCTAAATCTGTATTCTAAGCACTATGCTACATTGAATTCTAATGAGAAAACAAATTTCTAATGACTCTGTCAAATTATCTTACAGTCTGTTAGCTTTTAGAATATACCTCGGGCTCTAGAATAATAGGCTACGGTTTTCGCCGAAAGCGCACGAGTGTAATACTACTTCCTGCTCTGTAGAAAGCTTTTATTATTGAGTTTACTTAATGAAGTGTCATATAGTAGTTCCGATATTTCTATTACACGAATAAATCCGATACTATCCGATAGTAGCCGAGGTATATTCTAAAAGCTAACAGACTAATATCTTATTTAGTATATTTTCGGGGCTTAATCGCGTAGTAATTTATTGCTATTTTACCTCGACGTTTCGACGACGTTACGGCCATCGTGGTCACGAGAAGACTGATGGCTGGCACCCGTTCGCTTCTTCGGCTGATGAGGTTTCAGACTACCCTCAATCAGCCATCACAAAGCACTATTAGGGTTGCGACACACTACACTGACAAAGTCGGACGATAAGCCATGTGATACAAGTCGCGAAAGTTTAAAATATGTTGCATCTTATTTTTGTGCGACAAATGTCTAATGACGACAAAAGCCTTTGAATATTTTGCGTCCACTGTAACTAACATTTTTCCGGCAGCATCGGACGGCCCAAACACGTCCGCGTGATGGCCGGAGCCCTGGAGGGCGAGTTGTTCGTGGGGCCTCGCGCAGAGGAGCACCGCGGTCTGCTCAGCGTCAAATACCCCATGGAGCATGGCATTGTGACCGACTGGAATGACATGGAGCGCGTCTGGAACTATATTTACAGCAAGGTTTGTTTCATGACAAAAAAAAAGTTTATTGCCAAATAATTATCACACAAGGTCGAGCCTGAATCGTGGCAGCCGGGGAAACGATTGCTATATTAAAAACCTATTTACATACATAATCCTAGAGGGGTAGGCAGAGACCAGGGACTGCCACTTGCCACGATCCTGACAGATCACCTTCGCTTCATCAAAGTTCATAAGTCGTTGCATGCACGAACGCCGGTTCCAGGTACTTTTTTCCGCTCTCTAAGATTTTACTATTTTTATTTTTAATGCATTAACCCGTGCTAAGGACAATTTTAAAAACCTATTTAGAGGCTAAAAATTCCACCCATGATTCGATTCGAATCGCCGGGATTCGAACCCGCGACCTCTGGCTATCCGTGCCAGCGCTCTTTCCACCTGGGCTAACAGGCGACTCGCCGGCATCAGTGAAATTTCGAACCTCTTTACAATATTCTCTGTATTATGTACGTTTTTAGCCTCTAAATAGGTTTTTAAAATTGTCCTTAGCACGGGTTAGTGCATTAAAAAATAAAAGAATATGATTGCTATATTGTTTTACCTTATACTTTTATCATAGGAGCCGGTATAACAAAATATTTCGAATGTTAGGTACGTTACTAACAAAGACAATTTGTTAAGACTTACACTCTAAAAAACTAAACTAGACCAATGGGTTAATTGCTTTAGCTTCAATTTAGCTTTAGTAACTCTGGTTAATATACGCAGGATTACCGGATAGGTTTTTGTCAATTGCACTGTAGCAAAATGCACGCCGCTGCCTTCGGGCCGTATTGTATTCTTATTCTTTGCGTAGAAATATATTTTTCATTTCTGCTTTCGCTCCTTTTTGAACTAAAACCAGAGCTGAAACCGAGTCTCCAGCTAACCCGACCTCCCGCCGTTCTCCAGGACCAGCTGTCGACGTTCTCCGAGGAGCACCCGGTTCTCCTGACGGAGGCGCCGCTCAACCCTCGCCGCAACCGCGAGAAGGCCGCCGAAGTCTTCTTCGAGACGTTCAACGTACCAGCGCTCTTCGTTTCCATGCAGGCCGTGCTCAGCTTGTGAGTAGTGATAGCGACATAGCGTCTTTTTGCAAAATGTCCCATGCCAACAGGTGACAAAAAATATATATGTATGTATTCCCAGTGTACTATTGTTCTTCTTCTTCGTCGTTTCCTCATGGATGAGGGACGTGACTAAGGGCAGATCCGCCGGACTACGGACGGTACTAATGTACCAATGACTTTATGTCCTAAGTTATGTGCATTTTATGTAGTTATAGTGTAGTGAAGACTACTTTACCATAGGTTTTACTTTGTTTTACATTCTGATGTTGTCACTATTGTAAATAGAGTTGTTGGCTTGCCGCTCCCGCTCGCGGCTTATCTGACTTTTTAATATAGGTTAGGTTAATACTCGTACTGTTTATTGCACACCGTACGAATTGTGTTTACTGAAACTTTATATTTATTCAGGCTATGAAGCACTTATATACCTCTTTTATTCTATGGAATCCCATTTGTAAGAAAGAACGAATAATCTGTTAGTGCTATTAAGTGCGAGCCGCTTGGACTGTGAGCGATTCATGAACGAATTTCGCTGCTGAGCAGTGAGTTTTGCTCCCGATAGCAAGAAAGAACCTTATTGCTTCGCGACAGACTGGATTCGCATTAGTCATTCGCGAGCTACCCAAGTCCCATTTTTTCTCCTCCATTTTGGCTCCGCTTTTTTGTCTCCTCCATTTTGACTCCGCTATTTTGTCTCCTCCATTTTGACTCCGCTATTTGGTCTCCTCCATTTTATCTTCTCCATATTGTATTTTCCATTTTGTCTCCTCCATTTTGACTCCGCTAGTTTGTCTCCTCCAGTTTGTCTCCTACATTTTGTCTCCTCCATTTTGTCTTCTACATTTGTTCACTCCATTTTGTCTCTTCCATTTTTGTCTGCTATTTTGTCTTCTCAATTTTGTCTTCTCTATTTTGTCTCCCCCATTTTGTCTTCTCTATTTTGTCTCCCCCATTTTGAC
The DNA here is from genome assembly GCA_934045075.1 of Yponomeuta sedellus. Taxonomy (NCBI): domain Eukaryota; kingdom Metazoa; phylum Arthropoda; class Insecta; order Lepidoptera; family Yponomeutidae; genus Yponomeuta; species Yponomeuta sedellus. The sequence continues at coordinate 4,072,315 of OW203749.1, forward strand.
TCCTTTATTTTGTCTCCTCCATTTTGACTCTGCTATTTTGTCTTCGCCGTTTTTTTTTGCGACATTTCGTCTCCGCCATATTGTCACCTCAATATTGTCGCCGCCGTATTGTCGCCGCCATATTGTCTCCGCCACTTTGAACGGACTTTGCGGATATCGAACTAACAGGAACTGCTCCACAGATACGCGACCGGACGAACGACGGGCGTGGTTCTCGACGCGGGAGATGGGGTGACGCACGCGGTGCCCATATACGAGGGATTCGCCATGCCTCACAGCATCATGCGGGTAGATGTGGCTGGGAGAGACGTCACCCGATACCTCAGGTGGGTGACACGCTAACTAACGAATAAGATAATAAGATAGATAAGATAATAGTTTATTTTTCTGTCCACAAATTACATTCGTATACAAAAATAACATTGGATAAATGATACAATACAGCGGAATGTACTATTTGTGGAAAGACTGGAGCCTAAACTAGATCTGTTTCTTAGGTTTCCAGGCCTCCCGGTCTATAAAGAACGGTATTACATTCGACGCGTAATCAGCATAAGGTGTACAATATTAAACGTTTGTATCAAAAATGACAGATGTTTATAAAACTTATATAAAAAAAAGTAAGATGTATGTATGTGTGTGTGTGTGTATGTGTGTGTCTGCTCAGCCCTACGACCGGAGTCTTGGGTTCGGGTTTCAGCCACTGAGCAGAGGGTGTGTGAGAGGTGACTGTTCAGCCCACCAACTTAGTCAGTAAATTGACAGATAGAATTATCGTGTTAGTGAAAAAGAGTTGCCAGCTAGAATAGTGGTGTGCTTTAGTCGATAGATTTAACAACATAATCAATTATTTTCTTAGTACTGTCGCTGATGACAAATCACGGAAGTATTATTCATGAGACAATTTTAACAGGATGTAACCAGAATAATTTAAACTATTTGTATTCATCGTGTCTTACATAGCTTTCGAGTGTTGTGGGATAAATCTATGAAATAGAAAAATTAAGCCAAGTCTATATTTTATGTCGATTGTGTACATCCCTATTATTTTTCTGTCATAAACTGGTCACATCGCAAATGTCAATTTACTGACTAAGTTGGTGGAATGAGGGCTTTTCAAAGCGCCATTAAAAACACAAAACACCGCAAGTTACCGATAGATGGTGCTGACGTCATATAATATGTCAAAATTTACATCATTTAGGAAAACGGTGAGTGCCTATGTTTTTACAAAATGCTCAATGCACGGGCTAGCCATTAGTTAAGACACAATTCACGTACGTATGTAATGAACAAAGTAAAAATACTTCAAAACTTTCAAATTTCAACAGTTTCGAAACATAGTTTAGCTTAGATCACAGACTACAAAGAGATGTTTAGGTTATCACAAATAATAGTCTGTGCGTACAATATAAAACGTATGATGGGTGACATTTGTTCTCCTTGCAGCACCATCTAGTTTTTTTTAATGCAATCAACTCACAGCTGTCATTGAGAAGCCCTCATTGATTATAGACCAATCCGCTACCTCCTATGGCCGCACCAGTTCATGGCAATCGGCGTTTGCAACGGTCGCCGCGACAGAGGCGGGAGGATGTAATCACACTATGACACTTCACACTAATATTATAAAGGCGAAAGTCTGTGAGTGTGTATGTTTGGTACTTCTTCACGTCTAAACGGCTGGAGCGATTTTAATGAAATTTGGTATGGAGTTAGCTGAGACCCTGATATTACACGTTAGCTACGTTTTACTGCAGGAAAATATCTTATTAAAATCAATTATTTTGTCTAATAAACCGCGGGGTATTAGTATATTTTATATCACATCACAGTAATATTATAAAGGCGAAGTATGGAGTTAGCTAACACCTTAGATTAATCTTATTCCTGTGGGAAAATCAATGATTTTTCCTAATAAACCGCGGATGACAGCGGGGCACAAGTAAATATCACAGTAATATTATAAAGGCGAGAGTCCGTGAGTGTGTATGTTTGGTACTTCTTCACGCCTAAACGGCTGGAATTATTTCAATTAAATTTGGTATGGAGTTAGCTGAAACCTTAGATTAACACATAGGCTACGTTTTACTATTGGTCCCGGTTTCGAACCCCGGCTGGGGACAAAAGAACCCCAGGACTTGGATGTTTACATGTTTGTGACGTCGTTGTTTCTGGTTCCCACGACACAGGGTATCCTAGTGTGGGGGCCAGAAGCAAAGTATGTGCCTGTATTTAAATGTTATTATTAATATTGTCGCGGTCCTATCGCGAAACATCTAGAATAGAGCCCTCTGGAAGCCTATTGAATAGTCGCCGCATGCTGCGTTTTAGTAACGCTGCAAGCAATAATGACTCGTATGTCTACTAGAGTAAGGCTCAAAACTCTATGACATGAAACTGTGCTAGAGTCCTTGCCGCGTGACCGAGGAAAGGTGCGTACTGGAATGTTCGAGAACCCTTGCCGGCGGATATAAATAGCGGTCGCCGCGGCGCCCAGTCAGTTCTGTGTGGACTTGTGTGTGAAGAGTAAACTTCGAGCGAACATACCTGCGATACGAGCGATAACCTACGACCTCAGCGATGCTATCGGACTTGGATTGGAATGTACTTGTGGACTTCGAGTCGTGAAGACCTGCAGACTAGACCCTGCGTGAATAAATCCTAAGAAGTTGTCATTGGCGTTTTACCTCCAAATCTAGAAACCCAGTGGTCGTCGTCAGGCTATACAAGTGCACTGATGGACATAGCCCTCCCCTAAAGAGCGCCACGTTGTACTATCATAGGGGGTAATGCCCATAATCCCCACGCTGGGTATGCGGGTTCGGGATCGCAGTTCGGGTAATTGTACTGTAGGGGGCGCTGCTGCCCACCCACCGGTTTGTGTCCCTTAGTCGCCTTTTACGACACCCGCGGGAAGGATTGGGTTGAGGCTATTCTCTAGGACGACACCACACAGCACCCCAGCCCGTAACACTATTATTGATCCCATGTGATAATTACATTACATTTACATACAGGCACATACATTGCTTCTGGCCCCACACCAGGTTACCTTGTGTCGTGAGAACCAGAAACAATGACGTCACAAACATGTAAACATCCAAGACCTGGGCTTTTTTTTGTCCCCAGCCGGGATTCGAACCCGGAACCTCTTGCATGGTAGGCAGATGCGCTACCGCTACGCCACAGAGGTCCCGAGAAGTTGTCATTGGCGTTTTACCTCCAAATCTAGAACCCTAGCCCGTAGCACTATTATTGATCCCCCGGGATGATGTTCCAGATTGCTCCTCCGCAAGGAAGGCGTGAACCTACGCACCTCGGCCGAGCTGGAGATTGTGAAGTCTATCAAAGAGCGAGCCTGTTACCTCTCCCCCAATCCTCTGAAGGAGGAGACTCTAGAGACTGAACGGGCGCAGTATACGCTTCCCGACGGCACTCAGTTGGAGGTACGTAGCTATATTTTTAAAAACTATTTAGAGGCTCAAAATTCCACCCATGCCGGGATTCGAACCCGCGACCTCTGGCTATCCGTGCCAGCGCTCTTCCAACTGAGCTAATGGGCGACTCACCGGCATCATTGAAATTTCGAACCTCTTTACAATATTCTCTGTATTACGTAGCACGGGTTAGTGCATTAAAATAGTACATTACACAACTAGGGTGGTAATACAAAGAAAGGCCGAGACCGCAGAAGTTTGCGGCCCGAGCTGCAAGCGAGGGACGTAAATATGCGATCGAGAGCTTTCTTTATTACCTCCCGTGTTATGTACATCTTTTTATGTCTACACTTGGCCAGAAAGCGGCTTTTTCCGTACGCGCAGCGTGCGGAAAAAGCCGCTTTCTGGCCAAGTGTGGCATAAAGAATGTAGCCATATTTTTGTCGAAAGTACCTAAGTGTGATGTCATCATCATCAACTCATTATGTCGGCCTCTGTGGCGTAGCGGTAGCGCATCTGCCTACCGTGCAAGAGGCTCCGGGTTCGAACCCCGGCTGGGGACAAAAAAAAAACTCCAGGTCTTGGATGTTTACATGTTTGTGATGTCGTTGTTTCTGGTTCCCACGACACAGGGTATCCTAGTGTGGGGCCGGAAGCAATGTATGTGCCTGTATGTAAATGTTATGTTATGTCTCTTCCCTGAGGAATAGGGGACGTAGTCCACCACGGGGGCCAAGTCCGGATTGGTGGAGGCTTGCGAGACTAGTGGCTGGTCTTATTGTCAGAAGTTTTCAAGCCGCCCATAAGGCCTTTGAGGTGGCTTAACGACTGCCATCTATCGACGGCAGCCGGCACCGACGGGTTGTTCCACTAATCCCCATTGAAAATCCCCATTGATGGGGATTTGTGAACTTTTTGTCCGTAAATCCCCATTGGCGTATCTTAGTATTGGCAATGGGGATTTTTGGACAAAAAGTTCATAAATCCCCATTGGGGTATAAATCGAAATATAAAGGACACATTAATTATGAATCACAAAGTACTTATTTGGTAATACCACCTACAAATTTACAAACACAGTTTTTTAACAATTTATAAAATCAGAGTTGTAATCATGAAATGAAAAGCAAATGAAATGAAAAGGTTTTATTCAAAGTCGCACAGAAACTGCGGCTTAATGAACGTACAATTCAGACTAGGTGTCCATTTCAAAATCTAGATCATTTAGGAGAAAAAATGGACAAAAAAACTCCTAACTTAGTCTTTTCAAAAGTCCTTAATTAACATAGTTTACATAATTATTATAAACATAGAACTGATACATTGTACTGGCTTTAATTCCAGACCTCATTGTCATCTAAATAATCCTTTATGTTATAGTAGCCCTTTTGGCACAAAGTGTGCTTAACATATTTTTTGCATCAGACATCCTTACCTAAATTGAACATGAGTTTTACATTTATTAAGTAAATCACAGATTCTATTTAACTAGGTATTACATTATTACGGGCATTACCTCCCAATGATGGCACAACCTTGCGCTATGGCGCTCATTAGGGGAGGGCTATGTCCAGCAGTTGACTAATATAGCCTGAAGAGGAGGTATTACATAAAAATCACATTTTCAGCGTCATTGATAAAATCACATGTTTCTTATTAACTAAACTAAATCAGTTTTTTTTTTACTATCTTTATTTACTTAGAAGCCTTGTTCAATGGGTAAAAGAGGACTTCATTCAAATATGGTGTGCATTTTGTCAGAGCCATCGCACTAATAATTTAGTCGAATCATGGAACAAACAAATCAAACATCGCGTGGTGAAAAAGAATCCTAATCTTTTGAAGCTTCTCACTTCGTTGGCTGAAGATGCATTGTACTACGCAGTGCTTGCATTGCGGCTCACTCAAGGGAGCATAGGGATTACAGAAAGATCAATCCAAAGTATTAATCGCGATGTTTACATATGGGAGGTCCAAATGGAGCTTGTTAATGGCGAAATTACGATTGGCCATTGCTTGGAAATATTAAGTTGATTGAAATATAGAATTTAATTGACAATAAATTTGTGATTTTATTAATGACGGTGAAAATGTGATTGTGTTGTAATAACAAGTTAATTCTATTAATTTTATATTAACGTTATTTACGTTAGTGTAAAACTAATCCATCATCTCGGATTTGATAAAATTGTTATAAACTGTGTTTGTATAATATATGTATTAGAAGTAATACAATATAAATACTTGTTTCATACTAATGTGTTGTTCTTTATATTTGTTTTATATACCAATGGGGATTTGTGAACAAAAAGTTCAGAAATCCCCATCAATGGGGATTTTCAATGGGGATTAGTGGAATAACCCGCACCGACGGCTTGACGTGCGTTGCGAAGCACGGAAGCCTCTGAATAATGCCACTAGTGGTAGTCACAGGACGGTCGCCCATGCTGCACCTGACCGCGTCTGTTGTTGCTTAACTCAAGTGATTGAGTTTCAATCACTCGGTTCGGCCAGGCCACGAGCGGCTCACAGTGCTTAGTTAATTAATTGGAATTTTTTTCCTCAAATTCGCATAGTTATTTTCTGATTTTAGGTAAGAAATATGACATAACTTATTTTTTTGTTTCAGATTGGCCCAGCGAGATTCCGCGCGCCAGAAGTTTTATTCAGACCTGATCTCATAGGCGAGGAAAGCGAAGGTTAATATTATCATCATCAGGCTTTACTAGTCCACTGCTGGACAAAGCCCTCCCCTAATGAGCGCCATAGCGCCCTGTCTTCAGCAGCCAGCATCTGCCTGCAGTTTTTCGCAGATCGTCATCCCACCTGGTCGGAGGGCGTCCTACACTACGTTTGCCGAGACGCGGTCTCCACTCAAGAACACGTTTACTCCAACGGTTGTCGGTTCTTCGCGAAATATGGCCAGTCCACTGCCACTTCAGCTTGCTGATTCTCTGAGCTATGTCGATAACTTTTTTTGTCTGTCGGATGCATTCGTTACGAATCTTATCCTTCAGAGAAACTCCGAGCATAGCTCTCACCATAGCTCGCTGAGCGACTTTGAACTGGTGGATCAGCCCTTTCGTGACTGTCCATGTCTCGGCAAGTGGCAGTCTCTGCCTACCCGTCTGGGATGCAGGCGTGCGGTTTTGTTATGTCACCTCTATAGTTTATTTTATTCTAATATATTTTATTCATGGCGGTCCCCTCCTCCGGTACAAGGATATCCAAAAGGGACACATGCAGAGAAGCAACATAGAGCCCTCCCGCTGGGAACGTTTGGCAGCACAGCAGTCAGAATGGCGCAGAATGGTGAACAGCCAAGTACGTGAGTTCGAGGTTCAGCGTAAAGCTGACCTTGATACCAAACGCCACCAGTTAAAGGCTCGCCCACCTGCTGCCATAAGATTTAACTATGAGAACGGCATTCTCACGTGCCCTCAGTGTGCACGGAGTTTCGCCGCGAAGATAGGCCACATAAGCCATCTTCGAGCGCACCAGCGCCAAATCTCTGATTAGGGGTCAAAGTATTATCTCACGAGTTTATTAACTTAACAACAAACCAGTGTAAACTATAATTTAATACATTAAGTCCTAAAGTAACTTCATACTAACGGTGCATGTTGTGACTGCCTGTAAGTGAGGTAACACTTAGTTTATTTCTAGTTATGGTCTATTGTAAATGTATTGGTGTTTTTTTTGTTGGTAGTCCTAATAAACAAAAATAAAATAAAGTGGTCGCCATGGCCGAAATCGGTCGGACCAATCATCATCATCTTATTCCGCCCAGGTCTCCACGAGGTTCTAATGTTTGCGATCCAAAAGTCAGACATGGACCTTCGGAAGGTCCTCTACCAGAACATCGTCCTCAGCGGGGGCTCCACATTGTTCCGGGGCTTCGGCGACCGCCTTCTCTCCGAGATCAGGAGGCTCGCCCCTAAGGACATGAAGCTAAGGGTGAGTTTGGCTTGGGCGATCAGACTATAATATTTTAGACTTGGTATTTATACCGACGCTGGAAACTTTTCCTGGCGCGATGCAGAAATGTTAGAAGTAGGATTGCTGTTGACTGGAGATCAGTAGATCTATTTTTGAATCACTCGTATGTATCGTCGAATGCGACATAAGTCACAGTCGCATGATCTTGTTTTTCCGTATTTTTAATCCAAATATCCATTAAGGATTTGATATTCTTCAACCACGGGGGCCAAGTCCGGGTTGGTGGAGGATTGTAAGACAGTGGCGGGCCTTACTGTCAGAAGTTATCAAGCCTATGGCCTCTAAGCATAAGGCCTCTGATGGCTTCGCGGAAAACATGCCGTTAGCATTAGCCACGGGACTAGGGGCGAGATAAATAGTCGCTTCTAAGAACGAGTCTTAGCGAAAGCATTTGCTTAAGAATCGATTTGTCTATCATAGACAGTATTTTGGCACTCTCTAAGTCGCGAAACCCAGACTAATTCTTAGCATTGGCCTAAGAACATGCTTAGCTAAGCAAACGTATATTTTAGTAACGCATTGATACTTAGCTAAGTTAGCCTGAAGTAATGCTTAGGGAAGCATGAGTACGGACTTGGTCTAAGCAACGACTATTTCTCTCGCCCTAAATCTCGCGCCGATTAGACCCTTTTGAATTGTAGCAGAGTTGTGTTGTGTAGAAGTTCTATATGAAGTATCTTTTTCCGCAGATCTCAGCGCCCCAGGAGCGCCTCTACTCTACATGGATCGGGGGCTCGATTCTCGCCTCGCTCGATACATTCCGCAAGATGTGGGTGTCCAAGCGTGAATACGACGAGGACGGCCACCGGGCTCTGCATAGGAAGACGTTTTAGACCTCACTAGTAAACTAAGACCTTCTGAGCTCACAGGCCTTGCATGGAGGCCGTTTCTGAGCTCTATAGCAAACTTAAGACTTTCCGAGCTCACAAGCACTGCATAGAAGGACGTTTTAGACGTCTGTAGTAAACTAAGACCTTCTGAGCTCATAGGCCTTGCATGGAGGCCGTTTCTGAGCTCTATAGCAAACTTAAGACCTTCTGAGCTCATAAGCACTGCATAGGAAGACGTTTTAGACATCAGTATGCTTAGTATAAGTTTTGATAGTTTATCGTCTCGATGAAACTGGCAGTTTACTTCCATACATTTACCATCAGCGCCTCTAGCGGTAACTATTATGAACTAAAATTGGTAGTATGAGTTTTTTCGTTTTAAACTGTTCGAGTTCGAACGGAACTTTTCGAGTGTCAGCTCGATGATCCATACAATTCGGCAGTATGAGTTACGAGTTTGACAGTTTACGCATAGAAAAACTTGACGTAAAGTGTCAAACTAATAGTTTCCTTTCTCACCAAGTTTTTTGTTGTGAATTGAAAAGTTAATCTTCGTTTTTGGCATCAAAATGATGTCTTCGCGTGATTTTTAGCTCTTCGCATGGCAGCAGAGGCTGTTCAAGTCGCCCGCCGTCGAGACAGAGACGTCGGCAGCTAGTTTTGAGGAGAAATATGTTGTCGGTTTTGGATATTACGGACACACATTTCATCCAAAGATATCGTCTAACCAAACCGGCTTATTATCATTTATGCAACACTTTAAATGAGTTAACAGATCTACGAATCTCCCGAAGGGTATCATTGGAAACAAAAGTTAGTTTAAAAGTGACCATATAGACTTTAATCCACCAAAACAAGGAATTGGCCTTGCTGGTCTTCATTATTAAAGTTACCCTAAAATTTGCAGTTTGCACTTAAAACCACTAGAAAATAAACAAGCAATTCAAAAAGTGGCGCCATGCACGACCAAGGATCACAATATCGAAGTTGCCACTTTCTTGAATAAGTTTACTAAAAACAACATAATTATTCCCCAATCAGTATTTTTGGTTGGCACAAAATCTGTATTTTTTGATTTGGTTGACGCCTGGCAACTCTACACACACACAATTTCAAGTTTCAACCTAAAACGAGCTGCGAGACGTCAAAACGTTTGTCTCTTTCTATCACACCATGTTCGAGTAGTAAGGAAAATATTTCGTAACTATTTCGTTGGATCAAACTATTGGATCCATAGTTTAAACGATACGTTGAAATTAAAACTCATACTGCCGAGTGCGACGGAAACTGCCAGTATGGAAGTATCAACTGCGATAGTTTATCGAGCTTACGATACGAATTTTCTTGTAACTCGTACTAAGCATACTGTAGTAAACTAAGACCTTTTGAGCTCACAGGCCTTGCATGGAGGCCGTTTCTGAGCTCTATAGCAAACTTAAGACCTTCCGAGCTCACAAGCACTGCATAAGAAGACGTTTTAGACCTCTCTAGTAAACTAAGACCTGCCGAGCTCACAGGCCTTGCATGAGAGGCCGTTTTTGAGCTCCGTAGCAAACTAAGACCTTCTGAGCTCACAGGCCTTGCATGAGAGGCCGTTTTTGAGCTCCATAGCAAACTTAAGACCTTCTGAGCTCACAGGCCTTGCATAAGAGGGCGCTTTTGAGCTCTGTAGCAAACTTAAGACCTTCCGAGCTCACAGGCCTTGCATGAGAGGCCGTTTCTGAGCTCTATTGCAAACTTAAGACCTTCCGAGCTCACAAGCACTGCATCAGAAGACGTTTTAGACCTCTCTAGTAAACTAAGACCTGAGCTCACAGGCCTTGCATGAGAGGCCGCTTCTGAGCTCTATAGCAAACTTAAGACCTTTCGAGCTCACAAGCACTGCATAGGTAGACGTTTTAGACCTCTATAGTAAACTAAGACCTTCTGAGCTCACAGGCCTTGCATGAGAGGCCGTTTCTGAACTCTATAGCAAACTTAAGACCTTCCGAGCTCACAAGCACAGCATAGGAAGACGTTTTAGACCTCACTAGTAAACTAAGACCTTCTGAGCTCACAGGCCTTCCATGAGAGGCCGTTTCTGAGCTCTATAGCAAACTTAACACCTTAGTGCATTAAAAAAGACTTACACGTGGTAATTAAGTGCTCCTTCTGAGAGAAAAAAAGAACTCTGATAAAATCAGTTCAGCCATCGACACGAAAAATGTCGAAAATCAATCGTATCATGAAAGAAGGTATGACTTTTCTCCATCGCTGGAATGTATGTCCCCACTACTGGGGCACGAGTCTCTTCCTGCATCGCAGGAGGTTGGGCCGTACTCCACCACGGAAGCCAAGTCCGGGTTGGCTGGAGGATTGTAAGACAGTGGCTAGTCTTACAGTCGGCAGTTTTCAAGCCGCCATCGATGCAGGTGACTATTAGTTTCAGTCAACTGCTAGACTTGGTTGATGTCAATAGGTATCAATCAATTCTGCACCTAAACCGTATCGGTTGAAGATCATGTTGAATGTCTTTATTGCTACGGGTACTTTCGTTACACTACTTCCTAGTCTGCGCGAACGTAGATTCCCGAAGGGACTTTTATGATGTGTAGTACTGTACTAATCATTAAAATTATATTTTTGTTGCCAATACATTTTAAAATGTACTTTAATATCCTCACGGCCCGTTTCTGAATTGTGAATTTCAATAAGGAAATACTTCAGTAACTTTCTGTCACTATCTTTTCATATGAGAGACTTGTATGAAACAACTGCTTTTTATTTGTTATTTTAGAGATGGACTCGATGGTCGATGGATGGTAGTCGCTAAGCCAAGTCAGAGGCCTTAGGGCGGCTTGAAAACTTCTGGCAGTAAGACCAGCCACTAGTCTTGCGAGCCTCCACAAATCCGGACTTCGACCCTGGCCATATTCCACGGCCAATACCTTCCTCAGGGAAGAGACTTGTGACCCTCGGTGGGGACATAATGGATTGATGATGAATTATAGAGATTGTCTCGTTGTTTGTACTTACTGATGAGTAGGATAACCATTTAAAGTTCTACCTTTTGCTGAGTCTTTCTTACCTACTTTAGAAGAGTATAGGAAGAGGCATCACACATTCTAAAAATTCGCAGAAAGCTTCGTCATAAAAAGTGGCACAATAAACAATATAAAACTAAACTAAAGTAATCAAAAATATCGCCCCGGGACACACCCAAAAAAAAGTTCCCATGACGCTAGCAGCATTACAGTGCTGCACAAGAAATAAGTCCCGCGGATGTACCTGCGCAGATGACCAAATTTCGGATGTGCGGCAAGTTGATCGACCAATCAGATAGTTTCATTTTATGGCAGGCCGCGCGCCTTTGTTGCTATTGGTTGATTCAACGTCATCGATTCAGGTGACTATTAGTTTGGCAATATTAGCGTGAGCGAAATAGGTAGCGCTACTGCGGCAATCAATTCTGCACCTTAACCGTATCGGTTAAAGATCATGTTGAATGTACTTATAGCTTCGGGTACTTTCGTTACACTTTTACTAGTCTGCGCGAACGTAGATTCCCGAAGGGACTTTTATGATGTGTAGTACTGTACCTCGGTGCACCGCCAGGGTTATCCTTTGCATCAGGTATGCCCCGGAACGAACGTCATACCCCCGACCCCTCAGACGCCGAGCGATCTCCCTCTCCCTTGCCTCTTCCTATGCTCTCAATAAATAAAATATTACTTTAGAAGTAGAGAGAGGGCCAGTATCTGAATTGAGTATTTCGTTAAGTAAATACTTAACTGTGCTGCTGTCTCTTCGAGTTTCTCAGCAAAGAGCGTGACAAAACGTTAGTGAAGTATTTACTTAGTAAAATTATCAATTCAGAAACCAGCCCATAAACAGCTTATTCGCTACCATAATGGGAAACTTGCGTCAAATTTTGATTGGAGTGGCTTTTGTAACATAGAACACATTGACTGGTAGAAAGTGCAATTAGCACTAAGTCCTCCGTTTGTAAATTATATTTTGTGCAATAAAGAATTGATAATAATAACGCATAAACACTTAAATAAAATAGAAAAATCAGAAAAATAAATTGGGCTTTTCAGGGTCCAAAAATGCTAAAAATGAAGTAACTCTAATAATAATAAAAAAAGTCATATTACATTTCCTTTGTAATTGAATACTAAAGGTTTTCTTAAAGTTTAAAAACCTATTTCTTAAAGTTTTCTTAAAGTGTTATATATGCACAGGATATCTCGAATATTGCTAAACGCTTCATAAAAGCTCCATGGGATCATTCCCACTAGTTCTATTGGACAATTCCATGTTAGAACTTTAGTGAGACTTTTTTCCCATTACGAGGGCTGCTACTTATGTATGCGGAATAGAAAAAACCGGCCAAGTGCGAGTCAGACTCGCGCACCGAGGGTTCCGTACAAACCTGTATTATAGACCTGAGTATTTGGTATGAATTTCAATTTAATACCTCTACGCGTTTATGAGGAAATGGGTAGTAAGTTTAAAATTATTAAAAAAAAATATATTATGTGATGTAACTAAAAATTTATGGTTTTCGTAATTTTTCCTTTATCTATGCTATAAGACGTTGCTTCGTACCAAATTTCAAGATTCTGAGTTCACGGGAAGCAGGTTTTGATTCCCTTGCAAGTGTCGAAAATTTGCGGCATAAACGGCTGTATCTTTTGATTGCGTTGGCTTAGAAGTTTGATTTTTTCACAGCTTCAAGGGACAGTAGACCTGAGTAATTGATATAAATTTCAGCTTCATACCTCCACGCGTTCCTGAGAAAAAGGGTCTTGACAGACGGACGGACGGACAGACGGACAACAAAGTGATCCTATAAGGGTTCCGTTTTTTCCTTTTGAGGTACGGAACCCTAAAAATTAACAAATGTTAACTATGTTAACAGAAAAACGTTAGGCTATCTATCTATATCTATAATCAGCTCACATCAACCCACTGCTGGGCATAGGCCTCCTTTTTATTGCGCCATTCCTCACGGTCCTGTGCTAATCTGATCCATCTCTGGCCCGCAACCCTAACGATGTCGTCTGACCATCGTGTCGGTGGTCTGCCTACCAACCTCCTTCCCTCCCTTGGCCACCACTCCGATACTGCCCTGGTCCACTGGCCGTCTTCCCTTCTGGCCAAGTGTCCCTCTCCACTAAGTCTGTGATCCGCTCACCAACGTCATCGACCTTGGTTCTTCGACGAATTTCTACGTTGGGTACGCGGTCCACAAGCGATATGCCCAGCATGGCACGCTCCATCGCTCTTTGTGCAACTTTATTTTGTGCATATTTTGCTTGGTGAGCGTCCATGTTTCCGCACCGTAAGTAAGTATGGGCAGGACACATTGGTTGTAGACCTTGGTCTTAATATGCTTAAATATATGTATATAAATGTATTAAATATAAATGTATATGGCTAAATATGCCTTTATTGTTTTTCAAAGTATTCTCCACTATGATCGATGCACTTTTGCATTCGATGAAACCAATTTGTAAAACACTTTTTCCACTCTGATTGAGGTATCTCCAAAACGTGCTGTTTGAACGCATCTACGGCATCTTCACGGGTCGAAAATCGTTGACCACGTAATTTATTCTTCAAATTTGGGAATAAATAGAAATCGTTGGGAGCCAAATCAGGGCTGTACGATGGATGACCCATCAATTCTATTTTCTGACCAAAAATGTAGTTGTTTCCTGAGATGTATGACAGCTGGCATTGTCATGGTGAAGTATGATTCTGCGTCGCTGGTTGTTTTGGCGTATTTCTTCAAATACTTCCGGCAAACAAATGGTCGTGTACCACTCCGAATTAACCGTTCTGCGATTCTCCAGTGGTATTGTAGCCACATGGCCATTAATACCAAAAAAACAGGCCACCATTTGCTTTACAGTGCTTTTTACACGAGCCACTTTCGTAGGGTTCGGCTCATTTTGAAACACCCAAACTGTTGATTGTTGTTTAGTTTCGGGATCATACGCGTAGATCCAGGATTCGTCACCTGTGTAGATATTATAAACAGTTTTTGAGTCGCCTCCGTTGAATTTTTTTTAAGGTTTTCTCGCACCATTCGACGCGAGCATCTTTTTGATCCTGAGTTAAGTTGTGCGGGATCCAACGCGAACAATATTTTTTTACAGACAAATGTTCATGTAATATCCTATGAATGCTCGTCATACATATGCCCAGAATAGCCTCTATCTCGCGATATGTAACATGGCGGTCTTGCATTATTAGTTTTCGCACAGCTTCAATATTTTGAGGCACAACCACCGATTTCGGGCGACCTTCTTTAACTTCGTCCGTGAGCTTATTGCGCTCGCGATTAAACTCACTAAACCAGTGATACACAGTCGTTTTTGATGGAGCTTCACCACCAAAAGTCGAAGTTAATTGATCTACGCACTGTTGTTGCGTTAAACCACGTCGAAAATCGTAATAAATCATAGCACGAATATTTTCACGAATGAGTTCCATTTTTTCAGCGATAAGATATTTTAAACCCAACAAAAACAAAACACTAACGTATATAAGAGAAAAATATTAGCGGCCAGTATTTAAAAGAACGAATTTGACCATGGAGGTCAGACATTGCGTTTAAAATTATTGGAATCCCAGATTCCGCATACATAAGTAGCAGCCTATGTATTTCATTTCAATCGAACAGCTCGAGAATAGAACTAAGGCGCTACGTTTAAGTTGTGACGTCATAGTCCGAGTTCGATTTCTATGGCGCGTTTTTGTACCACGTGACTAGAATGTTTTTTAGACTAGTCGCATTATGAAAAGAAATAGTCGTAGAAAAAAATTAAACACGTATATTTATCGTCACGGACTTGGTCCCCGTGGTGGAGTATGGCCTAACCTTCCTGCGATGCAGGAAGAGACCCGTGCCCCAGCAGTGGGGACGTAAAAGAGTTGATATGGAATCGGAAAAGTTAAGTTCGACGATAAATTAAGGAGGATTGTAAAACTGTGGCGGGCCTTGCTGATTATATTTATTTTATTATTTATGCATGTTTTCCATTACGATTATGAAATTAACTTATAGAAGCATTTTTTTTTGTACGTGCAAAGCTTAGTGTTAAAGAAATAAAAATAATATTATGTTTAAGCGTGAATTTAAAGTATTTAAAGATATGTTTAAAGACAATTTTGTATGTAATTCAATTAAATTATTTCTTTTCGACCTTGTTTGAATTTCATTTTAACTCCTATAAACCTTACTTGTTGGTCTAGCGGTTAACACGCTTGACGGCCACCCACAACAGAGGTTGTTGGTTTGATTCCCACTGAAGGCTGTCATACTAAATTTGTACGAATGGCCCCAGACTGAGTGTAATTTCTCGCTATTGATGCCCTTTGTGATGGCTACCTAGCACTGAGAATCCTAGTTAGGAAGTCCTTTTAGGGTACTCAAGGGTAAAAACGTAACCCTATTAGATTAGACTACTGTCTTAGTGGTCCGTCCGCCTGTCTTTGTGGGATTTCACAGACAATGTATAAATCTAAGCGCAGCAGTGAGGTAACTGGTAGACGTGAAGTGGTATAAATGGTTTATGGAGCTGGCTCTTCAATAAAACACCTGTAGATACCTCACACTATATTGTTCAAAATATATGGCCGTATTACATCTTAAAATAACTAGATACAGCCATGCATAGGTACCCGGAGAGAAATTTTAGAGAGAGATTGTTGCTACATGAAACAAACTGAAAAGCTTGCCATATCAAGCTTGTATTATTGCGTTAAGTGCGCATACGTGAGACAAAATAAAGTCTCGCTTGTATAATAAAATGTTTTAGCCCCGGTCTGGTACACTAACAAGCGGTTAATCTTCTGTTAAAACAGCTGTCAGTTGGCCAAAATGCATACAAAAAAAAATATCTGACAGCTGTTAACAGTAGATTAACAGATTGTTAGTGTACGAGAAAGTGGGTATAAGTGGGCCTCCCATACAACAAACGTGATTTCTAATTGCTGGGTTTTGCTCAATGATGTTTTAACCACGTTCTTGGTTTTGCTCTACAGTAATAAAATAATAACAGCAATAGGTAGACGCTGGGGATATTTACAGAATATTAAGTTATATATTCACTTTCTTTTCTGTATTTTCCTTTCCCTGTAAAATTTGGTAAGTCTATGTGGCGTTAAATAAATGTATTTCTTCTTCTTCACTTCAAATAAATTAATAAAAAAATATATTAATAATGTTACAGAACCCGACGTGCGCGAGTCCCACACGCGCTTGGCTACTTTTTTTCATTTTACTTAAAGTTATTTCATTTCCTTGCCTGGTTACCATAGCATAGTTTGGTATGGTAAGCAGGCATTTGGTTTGGTATCCTAGTTTGAGATCAGGACCAAGTGCTACAAATTACGAAAACAGGATACCTCTAAAACACTCGTTAAAAGCAGTTTCAACAGTGAGGTAAAAGTACCGTTTGCCACAGACCATTTAAACTGCATTTAGGAAGTTTTTTAACGAAATCACGCTTGTCTAAAAAAAATTAATGGTGGTCGGCAATATATTATTGTTAAGGTTATTATTTACCACACAACACTGGTAAAAAACGTATTAGTAATTGGCAAATTAATTAATTACGTACAAAGTTACATGAAAGCACACCTGAGCTTGAAAATTTTGTCACTGGAAACATCAAACAACTAACCTACAGGTACCAATACGAGCCTAGAGCCTACGACGAGAGAGAGAGTGTTCACCAAGCTAGCCCAACCTCCCAAAAAGTTTTTGCGCGGCTGTGATTCTGAAAGCCAGCTTCCGTTTCCTTTCTTTTTTGCTTTGTAACAGTGTGTTCACAAACCATAAATGAAAAATATTGCCTCGCTCAACGCTCAAAGAATAATCAGGTGACGGAGTTTATTGGATTTAAATTCAAGTACATAAAAATATTTCTATAAATATTGATATGTAAAATTAACGAACACAAAAAAAATATAAAATCGCAAAATGCAAACATTACTTATTGTCGAAACGTGTCAAGAAGTTGTTGTTCAGAACGTTCGTGTGCTTGTCTTTAGTGAAGTGTTACCAGAGCGTTACTTTTAGGAACATTTTTTTTACTTTTGGGGCTTATTCGAATCGACCGTTACAGACCAAAAACTTACGTTGTTAGTTATAAAAGTATTAAAGTACCTCTAAAACATGACTCGCATACCGAGGGTTCCATACTAGCGCTTGGCCGTTTTTCATTATTTGTTCCTACAATATATGTATAATAAGTCTGACTTTCACGCTTTGTAACAGACTGTTACGTAGCGTAATGTTGAGACTCTGGCTGGTAAGTTCAATCTTCATGTCGTTGAAGGTACTTAGAGTGAACTCTGCGGGTTTTTATTCCTGTATTCGATATCGATATCAAGCCTCGTATGACCCCATTGCTGGGGCACGGGCCTCTTCCTGCATCGCACAGAGTACAAGTCCGGGTTGGATGAGGATTGTAAGATAGTCATCTGTATTTATTACCAATCAATTTGGTTAGCTATATTTCTTATATTGATTTTAGGAGTTAATTCACTGTCCCCATAAATTATATGGTTCTTTTCTTTCGTGACAGTAGCCGTTATTACGTCATAATCAATACCTTTCATTTGACATAATAAGGTTTAATGTGTATTTAGCAATAAGGGCGCTTTGGGAAACTGTAAGCTCATATTGCTGTTTTTAAAATAAATCATTAAGCAAGCAAGCAAGCCAGCCAGCAAGCAAGCAAGCCAGCCAGCAAGCAAACAAGCAAACAAGCGAGTAAGTAAATAAATAAATAAAAGAAAAAGAAATATTTATCAACATCGATTAGGTTACTTGGCCATAGGAAGTCACAAATAAACATTGATAGGTAGATAAGCGCGAAATACATAAAACTTTATTCATTTTCACAGAAGGGTAGGTAGAAAGGGTAGGTTATTTTTTGGGCACAAGGAACAAAATTTTCGTGAGGTTTATACTTTGGTTACAATTGTCAAAAAAGGTTTTAAAACCATAGAAGTATTTCTTTCTTGAAAACTTACACTGCCAAGCAGCACCAGTTTAAAAATCAAACTAAAGTCTTCATTGATGTAAAACCCAACGAAATATCTAGGTATCTTGCAAAACAGGGGTCCGACGGTGGCCGGTGCATTGATATTTTGCCCGGTGATACTAAAACAATTGACAAGTCTTGCCCGCTATCACATATTTGAACGTGGGGTCATTAATATTTTTATAGGGCTAGTCAGCTATTTATGTTTATTAATATTCGATAAAAAAAATTGCTGAAATAGGTACTCCCTTTTTTTACTTCGTTTCGTGCTACTTTTGACAAAACGGCTCTGGCATGGCAACACTGTTTTGCTTGCTTTTGCTGTTTCGCTCGTTTCAGGTATTTCTTCAGCGTTCGTTTCAATTTTCATTTGCAAGTTTGTATTTGCAAGTGAGCTAGCCAGCTGAAATTTCAGCTGCACAGTTAAGAACAGTGGGACTATGTTTTTGAGCAAACAGTGATGTTTTGCTTCTAAGCTGTGCGAGAAATTGATTTGTTTACCGCGTTAGCCAATCCAAAAATGAGTTACAAAAGGCGAAACTCACCAGATTTCTCTACTTACGGTACGTAGAAGTTAATCACAAGCACTAAAACTGACATTAGAAACATTTTAATGACTGGAATTCAATTCAATTCTGTCCATAAAACAGAATTGAATTGAACTCCAGTCATTAAAATGTTTCTACTTAATTTGAAGCCTATTACATTTTTTGAATATGTATACATTTTTCATATAAATGTCCACATCTTGGTTCAAATTTGTTCGTGATTATGAATTCATATTATATTTGCCCCATAGAGTCGTATTGACATTCCTGCCTTGGAAAGTCTCTGTTTACATAATAATGAAAAACTAACCTTTGTGTTTCAGATCCATTTGCTGACCAGGTAAGTGTAGAGAAACATGCCTTGACTCGAACCCGTCTGGCTAACCGTACCAGTATTGTACGGTCTGGTATGGTTAGCCAGAGGTTGCGGGTTCGAGTGCCGGCATGGGCGGAATTTTTAGCCTCTAAATAGGATTTTAGTGTCCATTACCTACCAGCGCATGTTACATGACTCGGTGACCAATGCTTTGGGGGGATTCCATTAACCTGTAAAAAAGGAATTAGATAGATGGTAAAATTGAGGCGTATGAGAACTCAGAAGTAGTTGCGTAGCAGTTCGTAACATAATGCCACAGAGCGATGGTAGCGGTAGCGGCTTCTCAGGTGTAGAACGCCGGCTTCTCAATCGGAAGGCTGTGGGTTCGAACCGCGGCATGTACCAATGACTTTGTTTTCTAAGTTATGTACATTTGTGAAATTATAGTAGCAATACTACTCGCTGACGGGGTTCAAGTCCCGGCATGGGTGGAATTTTTAGTCTAAATAGGTTTTTTAAAATACTACAATATAATTATGATTTAAAATAACACAGTCTTAATTTGTAAAGGCTTCCTATAATTTATAATGTTGCATGCCCTACAGCGTATACAAAGATCCATATTTTTAGTTTTGGATGTTATCTGTATACACTTGTGAAATATAATGAAATAAAAAAATATTCATGGACATATTACACAGATCTCATTAGCCCTATTAATACTAGGTACAACTAGATGACCTCACCTATAACACAGGTGCTAACTCGACGATAGATTTAATACAATAAATACATACGTTGATAACATCCAAGACCCGAGACAAACTAGAAAAGTTTGTTTCCTAGTTTGACCCGGCTGGGGATCGAACAATAAGGGAATAAATTATTGCGTATTGAGTGGTTACTCTAGTTAGCCAGACCTGAGACTTAACCTCATAGTTGGGCTATTGTACCTAGCAAGTGCTGATGTATTTTAGCACTTCAAACACTTGACCTTCCTTCACCGAGCGAGTTGTTTGTTACACTTGTGGTGAGCACATGTCAACTCGGCGCGTGCACTACGAACTCCAACATTCCTGCATCGCGCAATCAAAGTGTTTCAATGACATACCATAAATATAACGTCCGACTAACAAAAAGTCGGACCGGCCGTCTCCAGGCATACAATATGCCTGGCTGGAAATTTCCCTTTATAGTGGAAGAGCATGATCACCCGCTCTTCCCTATAGTGGTGACCCCGACGTGATGTTGTATGCTGGTTGAAGAGCTCCACATACTGTATCATCTCGTACAAATACGTGTTTGGTTGTAGCCAAACACTTTATTGCATAAAACTCAAAATAAAACACTTAAACAACAGGATTAACTTCTGCTATGAGTAAAGGCGGACTTATTTCTAGATTTTTTTTTCCAGCCAGCCTTTAATGTTTATAATATAATACAGTGGGGTGGGTGGGTAAAATTGGGGGCGGCTAAGTAGGCGTTGGGGTGTATGCATGGGGGCACTATAGGAGCCCTATTGGACGCAAAAAAGGAAAAAAAAATCCTTTAAAAAGTTTTTTTATTTTGCAAATTTTTTTAATTTTTTTTTGTACTTGCATTGTGTAGGGGCGATCTTAGGGAGCAAAAAAGGTCCCGTGACTCGGTGCCGTAAAACGCACCGTTTCCGAGTTATGAACGAAAAATCACTCGTCGAAAATTTTACAACTGTCTGGTAGCAGTAGCCATGTAGCCTTGGGGGTTGAAATTTTTTTACTTTATTTTTGGCCGGGAATGGGTCAGGGAGGTCTTAAGGGTGCCAAAAAAGGGTACCTACGTCCTAAGTTCATGTTTCGTGTAACAAATTATCTTTTTTCTAGAACGACGTATCGACAAGAGACTACAGGATGATGGATAGAAATATTATGCAGAAGAGGCCCTTCAAACGGAATTATTGTAAGTATTTTTTCATTTCTCATACTCGGAAAGTAGTGTTGTTTTGATCTGATTATTGGGTGGAAAATGCTGCTTCCCTCCATAGGGAGGGAAAAACTCATACAAATTACTTCCCACCCAAGGGCGGGAATGAACTTCAAAAATAGAACTACTGTCAGTTGTGAAGAGTTTTTGTAATACAGTGCGTTCACATTAACTTGACGCGTGAGAGAATTGGTAGCACTGAGATGTTTACTGTTACCATGTTAAATAAGAAATCATTCTCATTACTTGGGGAAAATAAAAGGATTGAGGGCTTGTTTTACCATCTTCCGATTAGGTCCAAAAGCTAATTCACATGTTATGTCCTTGTTACCAATTCTCTCACGCGTCAAGTTAATGTGAACGCACTATAAATAGGCTTTTAAAAAATAACTAATTAAAAAAAATGCTGCGGCCATGTGAGTTTCTAAACAGCCAGTGTGAATTTAGCGCAAACTTCTTTAAGCGGAATAAGCCGCAACAATTACGAGGCGAGTTCCATATTTAAAATTTTAAAAGTCGACTTAAATTGGCGGGTACTAATCTGTTACAGTATCTGTGACGAAATTCAAAAAAATAGGTATTAATCGTGTAATAATCTTTTATGCTAAGATTTGAATATTAAAAATTAGTTTTTATTTTCCTCATATTCGAAATGAAAAGTAGAGTGTTTAACACGGGTAAAAGAATCGATTCCTACTCGGACTATAGACTATAGTCTAAATACCTCGGGAATTGATTCTTTCTACCCTCGTTAAGCAATCTACTATTTCATTTCTTATACTCGTAAAGTAGTGTTGTTTTGATCTGATTATTGGGTGGAAAATGCTGTTTCCCTACATAGGGAGGGAAAACGTCATACAAATTACTTCCCACCTAAGGGCCGGAATGAACTTTAAAAATAGAACTACTGTCAGTTGTGAAGAGTTTTATGTAATAAACTAGGGGGCGAGCCCCCTGCGCGCTTACGCGCGCCAACCCCCAGCCGCTCCGAGCTGCGCTCTCCGCGGCGCTCGGCCTAGGGCCTCGCTAGACACTTATTGTAGTGAATTGTTGCATGGGAACATGTATGGTCTCGGCCTTCGGCCTCGGCCTGGACGGAGCTCGGCCTTCGGCCTCGCCGCAGCGGGGTTCCTCGTGCCCGCTCCGCGGAGCTCGGCCTCCGGCCTCGCGAGTTTGTCTCTTTTTGCTCTTGCGCTGGTACTTGTGCGCCGTAACCTGAACAGTCTCGGCCTTCGGCCTCGGCCTGGACGGAGCTCGGCCTTCGGCCTCGCCGCGGCGGGGTTCCTCGTGCCCGCTCCGCGGAGCTCGGCCTCCGGCCTCGCGAGTTTGTCTCGTTTTGCTCTTGCGCTGGTACTTGTGCACCGTAACCTGAACGGTCTCGGCCTTCGGCCTCGGCCTGGACGGAGCTCGGCCTTCGGCCTCGCCGCGGCGGGGTTTCTCGTGCCCGCTCCGCGGAGCTCGGCCTGTGGCCTCGCAAGTTTGTCCCTTTTTGCTCTTGCGCTGGTACTTGTGCGCCGCAATTTGAATGGTCTCGGCCTTCGGCCTCGGCCTAAACGGAGCTCGGCCTTCGGCCTCGCCGCGGCAGAACTTTTTGTGCCCGCTTCGCGGAGCTCGGCCTCCGGCCTCGCAAGTTTGTCCCATTTCTCTGTTGAAAAGTCAATTTTAGTACTAAATCTCCATACAAAAATTTGTCATTTTCAATCATCAATATCTCGGCCGCCATCTTGAAATTCCAAGATGTCGGATTTTTCTCATATACCTGGGTCCTTTGGCAACGCGATGCCGTTTACGGCATATCTCCAGCATATGCCCAGTTGGCTGCCGACTTTTTTGCGCAAAGGTCGATTTTTCGGTCGGCTATATCTGCGCCGCCATTTTGAATTTCGAACAACCAAAATTTTTTTTTTCAATCGGATCACTATATCACCATTCTATCAAAATTTCATCCAAATCGGCCGGTAAACTACAGAGTTAGCACCTTCGCGTAGTGGAACGCGTTCGAAATTCAAAAATCGGCTTAATAGGATAGGATGGCTGTAATTCATACATTTCCTACAACTTTCTCATACATCATTTTCGTCCAAATCTTACCGTTTCGGAGAAAACGTATGGATGAATAGATCAGTGAGTATACCGGATTGCAGCTTTATATATATATAATTAGCTTTTAAAAAAAAACTAATTAAAAACAATGCTGCGACCATGTGAGTTTCTAAACAGCCAGTGTGAACTTAGCGCAAACTTAACACGGGCAAAAGAATCAATTCCTACTCGGACTATAGCCGGACTATAGTCTAAATACCTCGGGAATTGATTCTTTCTGCCCTACTTAAGGAATCTTCTATTGTTAAAATTTGTGAACAATAGTGCTTTTAATGCATTGTAGTATAATGACAATTACACAAACATGGCAATTTAATTTCTTTGCTCATTTGAGTCTGAGCCCGCACACATATCAAAAGTAGGCGCCATTGGTATAAAAAACGAAATGAAAATGAAAAATGTGTATTGAGCAGAATAAAAAAATACGTCACGTGAAACGTCCATTTATCTGTCATTGTAATTGTATTGTATTTCTTTATTTGGGATAAATAACAATCCATAGGTTGTTAGTAAAATGACACTTAGCATTAAAACTAAATATGTTTGTGAGATTACAAGCCATACTTAAATTATAAAATAAAATATTTATTAAATTTAAAAATTAAAAACTTTCGAGTTGCAATCAAAATTTTAATTTTTAAGTTTAACTCCAAACTTATACTTTGGTTTACGCAAAAGCGAGTCCCCGTGTCTAATTATTGGGCTATATATCAATCCTCTCTGCAATGTATATGCACTGACAGAATTTACACCAAAGTGTGCGATGCCATTCACAAAAGCTATAACTGCGGCGAGTGCGATACGGGGCCTTAATTCTGTTAGTGCTATGACTATGATGTCCACCCTTTTACATCCCCACTGCTGGGGCACGGGCTTCTTACCGCATCGCAGGAAGGTTAGGCCTTACCCCGCCACGGGGGCCTAGTCCAAGTTGGTGGAGGATTGTAAGACAATGGTGGGCCCTGCTGTCAGAACTTATCAAGCCGCCCATAAGGCCTCTGACATGGCTTAACGCCTGTCATTACATGAGAGCCGGCAAATGAATATACAAATAAATGATCTTTGTCTGTATTCTATTAACTTGATAAGACACATTAAGCTTGCCTGAAAAGCAGTTCATACAATGTGTAAAGTAAGTACACTTTTATGCCAAAAGGGCTATGTTATGGCTACACAACATAATGGCTATGTTATCTATGTGCAAAGGACTATCTATGTTTTATAATAATTATGTAAACTCTGTTAATTAAGGACTTTTTAGAGACAAAGTTTGGAGTTTTTTTGTCCATTTTTTCTTCAAAATTATCTAGATTTCGAAATGGACACCTGGTTTTATTTGTAACGTTCCTTAAACCGCAGTTTCTGCGCTACTTAGAATGAAACCTTTCCATTTCATTGTATTTTGTGGGTGGTTTTACGTTATTGAGTATCCTGTCGTCAAATAAATAAATCGGTCTCGCTATGAAATGAGGGTAGTTGCAAATTTTCGCGACACGATTTCTAGGTTATAACCGCCCAAGGCATTTCTCATTTAGCAGTCAGCGGCATTGTCGTTTTAAAGTGTTGTTTTTCTTCGCATTAAATTTGATATAACTTTGTTGAAATAGTTCAAAATATTGTCACATTCATCCCTACGTGCGTACCAACAGTGATACACATATATCTGTCGAATATTTTGAAATTGCGTTCTACATTAATACCAAATGTGCGAGGAGGGACAATGCTTCGTCACCGTCGAAGGTAAATTGTTGTTTCCTAACGAACAAGGCCATGATGTCGCTAACGGTGTCAACCCTTATGTGTCCACTGCTGGGGCACGGGTCTCCTCCTGTATCGCAGGAAGGTTAGGCTATACTCCACCACGGGGGCCAAGCCCGGGTTGGTGGAGGATTGTAAGACAGTGGCGGGCCTTACTGTCAGAAGTTATCAAGCCGTTTAATAAGACATTTGTATTTTGGCAATTGCTGTGTGGTGTCGGCACTGAACCCAGTTGCGGCCCGAGCTGCAAGCGAGGGACGTAAATATGCGATCGAGAGCTTTCTTTATTACCTCCCGTGTTGTGTACATCTTTTTATGTCTACACTTGGCCAGAAAGCGGCTTTTTCCGTACGCGCAGCGTGCGGAAAAAGCCACTTTATTGCCAGGTGTGACATAAAACGTAATTACCTTAATTGATGAACGTTTCGGCAGCGATGCAGTTGCGATTAAATCCGGTTAAACTATTTATGAGTCACCATCATCTTCATCAACCCATTATGTTCCCTGATGAAGGGAAGAGACCCGTGCTCCTCGTAGTATTGACCATAATCCACCACGGCGATCAAGTCCGGGTTGGTGGATGCTTGCAAGACTATTATTGGCTGGTCTTACTGGCGCCTTGAAAACTTCTGACAGTAAGGGCGAGTTAAATAGTCGTTGCTTAGCCCAAGTCCGTGCTCAAGCTTCCCTAAGCATTACTTCAGGCTAACTTAGCTAAGTATCAAAGTAGACGTTTGCTTAGCTAAGCATGTTCTTAGGCCAATGCTAAGAATTAGTCCGGGTTTCGCGACTAAAAGAGTGCTAAAGTACTGTCTATGATAGACAAATCGATTCTTAAGCAAGTGCTTTCGCTAAGACTCGTTCTTAGAAGCGACTATTTATCTCGCCCTAAGACTATCTATGAGTACCGTGAAACGTTAAGTAATACTTAAGAGTGTATGTTATTAAAAGGTATATTCCCTCATTAGATGGCGAGCCACCGGCAAAGCGTGTGGCGCCCTCTATACAGCTAGGCGCGGGCTTCAAATGGAACCTACAGGTAAGTCGGTATATATGTTACAGTCAGAAGTCTTCTGTAATACAGTTTTAACTAGTAAAGGCGTCAACGACTCCTGCTTTGGCTGTGTAAGCCCCTTCGGCCACTTTCGAAACCAGTTTCGAAAAGAGAATTATTTTTCTTTTTAGGAAACCTGGTTTCGAGTAAAGAAAAATCATTCTGTTTTCGAAGCTGGTTTCCAATACAGAATATAAAATCTTCTTTTGAAACTCTTTCATGGATCAAGGGTATACGTTATACGTTATCAACCCTTGTATGTCCCCACTGCTGGGGCACGGGTCTCTTCCTGCATCGCAGGAAGGTTAGGCCATACTCCACCACGGGGGCCAAGTCCGGGTTGGTGGAGGATTGTAAGACAGTGGCGGGCCTTACTGTCAGAAGTTATCAAGCCGCCCATAAGGCCTCTGACATGGCTTAACGACTGCCATTATATGACAGCCGGCACCAACGGCTTAACGTGCCTTGCGAAGCACGGAAGCGCTCGGAAAAATGCCACTAGCGGTAGCCACGGGACTCTCACCCATCCCGTACCTGACCGCGCCTGTTGTTGCTTAACCAAGTGATTGATTCCAATCACTCGGTTCGCCTAGGCCACGAGCGCTTCCCTAGGCCACGAGCGCTTCAATGTATGCACAAAATGGATCAAGGGTATGCACAAAACTATTTTTTTTATAGGACAAATGAATTGAAATCTGCAACTCACACATTCTTAGGCTCTTACTAATAAACACCGTTTAAGCCTGGTATAGTTACACAGTGTGTTGTTCATTTGAATGTAATTTTCAGTTGGAAGAAAAGAGACAGAACACTGCATAGTTATACAATACTTACACCAAGTTTATTAGCATAGCTGGGCATTAACTCGTTAATCCGTTAATTGTTAATTAACGAAGTTAACATTTTGATTAGCGGATTAACTTTTAAGTTAACTTTAAAAAATGTTAACGGACATGTTAACTTCCGTTAATTATGCAGAAGTCCGTTAATCGTTAATCCAATGGTTTCTATTTACCGCGCGACTCCGCTCAAAAATCTATTTGTTAAATACAATACTGCTATACCCTCAAGCGCTGCAGTAGAACGTCTGTTTTCCACGGGTAAAGACATTTTAACACCAAAACGAGCCTCGCTTTCAGACGAGAACTTCAACATGTTAATGTTTATGAAGGGGAATATGCACCTTATGTCCGACGATTAAATTACACATTTATTTTAATTATACAAGTATTTTGTTTTGTTCCTAACATGTTAACATCCAGAACCTAAACCAACCAACAGGTTTTATAAGTTCACTAACGCAACGATATAAAAATGCAATTTTACATATAGTTAACGGATTAACGATTAACTTTAACTTGCGTTAATTCTTCCGAAATGTAACGCTTTAACGTTTAACGAAGCTAACTTTTTTTGTAGCGGATTAACGATTAACGAAGTTAACTATTTTATTAACGGTGCCCAGCTCTGTTTATTAGTAAGGCTGTTAAAGTTTTCTGCTGCCAGCGCTTACACGCGCGAACTACTAAGTTCTTTTTTAGGCTATATTATGTAGTCCACTCCTAGTCCACTAGTAACTTCAACGCTGTTAAATTGTAAATAATTATGTTTTAGTGCATTATAGACCGTCTGACACATCGGTGCATTCTTATTTTGACAAAACCCTCTCTTGCATTCAATCTCCCCCCCTTCGGCCTAGACCGTAGCAACCAACCCGAACATTGGCATTAGCATATGAAATGATCAAACTAAGCTAAGCCCTTATGTAAACACTTCTCATGGTCGATAAACTTTAATTCGTCGTCGTCAGGCTATACTTGTCCACTGCCGGACATAGCCTCCCCTAAAGAGCGCCACGTTGTGCTATCATAGGGGTCATATCATTCCCATACTCCTCACGCTCGGCATGCACTTTAATTACTCCGATGAAATTTTGAGGCAAGATCCCAATCGGCTACAGGCGCTGTCAGCGGCGGCGGACGCGGTCCAATGCGGCGGCAAGTCGCCGGTGTCAGCGTTGAATGAGCTGGGGGTAAACGTGACGTACAGCGTGCGGCGGCAGAGTGGGCCCGCGCACTGCCCCAGCTTCAACGTCTGCGTCACGGTGAGTCAGCGTGCCTCCTGAAAATCACTACAGCCGGTTAGCTTTCAGAATATACCACGGGCTTTAGAGTAGGCTTCGGTTTTCACATAAACGGGATATAGGCGTGAGTTTATGTTGTACTCACTTAAGAGCCCTTTGCTGATTGCCTATACATCCCATATTGGGGCGGTGGTAGCGGAGCTGTGTAGAACGCCGGCCTCTCAATCGGGAGGTCGTGGGTTCAAACCCCGGCATGTACCGATGACTTTGTTTTCTAAGTTATGTACATTTGTGATATTACAGTAGCAATACCACTCGCCGACGGTAAAGGAAAACATCGTAAGGAAACCCTAGTGTCTGAAGTGTTAACGTACCTCAGCGCTTGCTACGTACAATGGCCCAACTATGAGGCTAAGTGTACCCTCCCTGGCACAGGTGTCTATACACTTAATAGAAAGTCCCCACCACTGTGTAAAATTAATGTTAAGTTGATAAAGAAATAAATATTTTTGTATTTTTTTTTGTATTTTTTAAGTGCGGAAATCTCAGGTCTAACTACATCCCATATTATACTATTTTATTTTTAATGCACTAACCCGTGCTAAGGACAAATTTAAAAACCTATTTAGGGGCTAAAAATTTCACCTATGCCGGGATTCGAACCCGCAACCTCTGGCTATCCGTGCCAGCGCTCTTCCAATTGAGCCAATGGGCGACTCACCGGCATCAGTGAAATTTCGAACCTCTTTACACTTTTCTCTGTATTACGTACAGGCAGCAACATCTGGCTTAAGTAAATTGCATCACTTACAGCCCCGACTACCTACTTTGCAGTTAGGTTTTACATCGGAATGATATCACTGTACCCACATGATTATACTATTTTTATTTTTAATGCACTAAACCGTGCTAAGGACAAATTTAAAAACCTATTTAGAGGCTAAAAACCTTCCATCCCATATTTGATTAAGTGTGTTTTCAATCCCTCTTCACGGACTATCTACAGTCTGTTAGCTTTTGGAATATACCCCGGCTACTAGCGGAGCGATCAATTATATTGCGATAAGGTAAGGTTTATTAAGTATTGTTATTTATAACTTCACATAACTTGCAAAGTTCGTACTCGGGGCTGCAAGTGATGCAAATTACTTCAGCCAGATGTCGCTGCCTGTACGTAATACAGAGAATGTTGTGAAGAGGCTCGAAATTTCACTGATGCCGGTGAGCCGCCCATTGGCTCGGTTGGAGGGAGCGCTGGCACGGATGGCTGGAGGTCGCGGGTTCGTGTCCCGGCATGGGTGGAATTTTTGGCCTCTAAATAGGTTTTTCACATAACTTTTCAAAATAGTGAAGAAAAGTTTTATACAGAGTGCTTAGTGCGAGTTTGAGAGATCCAGTCGAATAACTTTACTAACGCGATAATCGAGCATCGAGTAGTGAGTATGAGAAGTTAACCGTTCGAATTGGCAAAACGTTGTCACAGTACAACTCGCACTCGCGTTTATTCGTGTTTAATTTCCATACTTGTCGCTAGGTGGCGCTTCCTCGATGCCATAGAAATATGAGTTTACGTTAACGCGATCGAGTAGTTAAAAAACTCGCACTAAGCACTCAGAGCAGCAAGTACCTAGTATTACACTCTTGCGCTTTCGGCGAAAACCGAAGCCTACTCTAGAGCCCGAGGTATATTCTAAAAGCTAACAGACTTCCTTTTTCATCTCCTTTTCTTGAATGAATGAATGAATGAATGAAGACATTGAAATTGTCACTGAAAGGCAGAGTGAACAAGTAAAATACGTAATACAGAGATTATTGTAAAGAGGTTCGTGATTTCACTGATGCCGGTGAGTCGCCCCTTGGCTCAGTTGGAAAGAGCGCTGGCACGGACAGCCAGAGGTCGCGGGTTCGAATCCCGCCATGGGTGGAATTTTTAGCCTCTAAATAGGTTTTTCAAGTAAAATACACGCTTCACGTGCTACAGGTGGCCGATATGGTTTTCGAGGGCGCCGGGCACAGCAAGCGCGAGGCCCGGGCCTCCGCGGCGCGGGCCTGCCTCGCCGCCCTACTGGCCAGGGCGGGCCGCGTGCTGCCGAGAGCCCGCCCGCCCGCGGACTTTGCCGAGGACGACGTCAGCGCACGGCCAGGTGAGGCTCACAAACACACACACACAACTATGTATCTCGAGCACAAATACAAAAATACAACACTGAATACATAGGAAGAGGCCTATATGTAGAGCATTAGACTGACACAGGCTGATTATGAACACTGAATCTTTCATGTATCCCGTAAATATCCCGCTGCAGGGCTCAGGACTTCCTTCAAAAAGAGAGAGTATGGACTAAATTACTAAATACTATACACAATAATAATACCTGGTAAGGCTTGTGCGCAAGCGCTCTCTCTCTCTCTCTCTCTCACACACACACTCCCTCACTCACACACTGTTTCACATGTAACTTCTCGCATTCACACTCTTGCGAACAATTTTATATTTGTTTTAGTGTATAATATTATGGTCTGATCTCATTACAGTTCACAATTTAATTTTTTTTGTCATAATCATATTACCTAACTTTCCGCATTTGCAAGGTTATTCTGCATTTCAATAGTTTTCAATTTTGTCTTT
Organism: Yponomeuta sedellus; assembly: GCA_934045075.1. Classification (NCBI taxonomy): domain Eukaryota; kingdom Metazoa; phylum Arthropoda; class Insecta; order Lepidoptera; family Yponomeutidae; genus Yponomeuta; species Yponomeuta sedellus. The sequence continues at coordinate 4,103,080 of OW203749.1, forward strand.
TGTTATACAGACCTCTCCTCAACACACACTAATAAAATAGTATACTCACATACTCCCACACTCACACACACAACTTCTATGAAATGAAATGGTTTTATTCAAAGTAGCGCAGAAACTGCGGCTTAGTGAACGTTACAATTCAAACTAGGTGTCCATATCAAAATCTAGATCATTTTGGATAAAAAATGGACAAAAAACTCCATACTTAGTATTTTCAAAGTCCTTAATTAACATTCAATACATAATTATTATAAAACAAGTCATATATTGTACTGGCTTTAATTCCAGACATCATTGTCTTCTAAATAATCCTTTATGTCATAGGAGCCCATTTGGCACAAAGTGTGCATAACATATTTTTTGAACCACGTTTCAGGCAAGCTTAATATATCTTGAGGGATTATATTATAGAAGCGTATACAATGCCCCATGAAGGATGTATTAACCTTTGCCAGCGTAAATAATGAGAGTCTGTGTCAGTCTTGTAACTCTTGCTACAGTACTACACATCATAAAAGTACCCGAATCTATTAGTACATTCAACATGATCTTTAACCGATACGGTTAAGGTGCAGAATTGATTGCCGCAGGCGCACCTATTTCGCTCACGCTAATATTGCCAAACTAATAGTCACCTGCATCGATGACGTTGAATCAACCAATAGCAACAAAGGCGCGCGGCCTGCCATAAAATGAAACTATCTGATTGGTCAATCAACTTGCCGCACATCCAAAATTTGGTCGCCTGCGCAGGTACATCCGCGAGACTTATTTCTTGTGTAGCACTGTACTTAGTTTCAATAACTCGTAAAAAATCACCACTTTCTTTTTCATATGCGAAGCCTCAGAATTCCAGTGCCTGGAGGCGAAGAACCGTCTCCAGGACGTCGCGAAGGTGGACGCGAAGTCCAAACCGGAGACCAACGGCAAACCCAAGGCCGTCCCCGCACGTAAGTTGTTGATTTCAACCCTTGTATGTCCCCACTGCTGGGGTACGTAACTTCACTCAACGTCATACAGACCTGGGACAGCGTATTGCAGGTAAACACTCATAGGTACTGTAACACACTAGTTATTGAAACGCTGATATAGCAATAATACTTTCCTTTTAATTATCTTTTTTATCACAAAACCTAGCCTAGCTGAGAGTCTCAGCACGACTGACACCTACCTAAACAAAACGTACCGATATTCTTCAAATAATTCAAACTTTGCCTAGACGGCTACGCCAGCCAGCTACTATAAAGAAGTATCGTTACATTTTCCCCCCTGAGTGCTTAGTGCGAGTTTGACAGATCCAATCCAATAACTTTACTACCGCGTTAATCGAGCATTGAGTAGTGAGATAGATAGATAGATAGAATATTCTTTATTGCATGTACACCAAGGATTACATAAGAGACTTATAAAATAACAGTACAGTACAAGTGGCGGCCTTATTACTAAAAGTAATTTCTTCCAGACAACCATTGACGGAAAAGAAGAAACTGAAACTGAAATACGGGTAGTCGGCGCAACTAAACAATATTAGATAACATATTATTTTATAGTTGATACACATACATAAACGATACATAAATATGAAATTGATACACATACATAAACGAGTACGAGTAAGTTAACCATTCGAACTGGCAAAACGCTGTCACAGTACAACTCGCACTCGCGTTATTCGTGTTTTGGCTGGTAAACGTGTTCACTTCTCAACGTAAACCATTACAACTCGCACACAGCAATTTTAATTTCCATACTTGTCGCTAGGTGGCGCTTTCTCGATGCCATAGAAATATGAGTTTACGTTAACGCGATCGAGTAGTTAAAAAACTCGCACTAAGCACTCTGTTATCAATAAATTTTAATTACAATTAAAATTTAACCTAGCTAACACTTCGATAGCCTAACGTCAGTCATGTGTCCTATAGTGTCGGGGAAATCGCACAATCTAGGCGAACGCATGACGCTCCATTACTAATTCGGTCAGTGTGCCAGAACAATTCATAGACCATCTAGACAATCTTGTTAGCATTCGCAAAATCTCTCTAATTAAAAATTAAAAGAAAATCGGTCTATGACTGAACGGACAGACCCCTTCTCAGCAAAACCCAACAAAAAGCCGAGAAGACACCATCGAACGCCGCTTCAAATACATAGAAAACAAGAACAATTCACATGAATACTAGATAGGACAGGGCAAGCTCAGAGCGTACATTCTGTGATGTTTCAATGGCAACATTGACACAAAGGGCATCTGAATCAGCGTTAAATCAGGAATCATAAATAGTTGTGGTCAGGGTCTGATATCAACCCTTTGTACGTCCCTACTGCTGGGGCACGGGTCTCTTCCTGCATTGCAGAAAGGATAGGCCATACTCCACCAAGGGGGCCAAGTCCGGGTTGGTGGAGGAATGTAAGACAGTGGCGGGCTTACTGTCAGAAGTTATCAAGCCGCCCATAAGGCCTCTGGCATGGCTTTACGACTGCCATTACGTGACAGCCGGCACCAACGCCTGTCAATATACAATGTGAAATTTAAGCCGCTACCTTCGGGCCGTAGTGTAATGGAGAAAAAGGCAGCGGGAAAAAAAACTCCACTCCGACCGTCTTTTCTCAAGTCGTCTTAAACCTGATACATCAGTGGCCACCTATACGTAAGAGAAGATTTCGTGATTGCGATCAATAACTTTAAATGCCAAAGCATTAGTTAATTGTCTTACAAATGTAGGGAAGTATAATGAATAAAACCAATTTGATTACAAAAGAATCGCTCGTAGCCCCGGCTGCCTGAGTGATCTTAAACGATCACGTAGGTTAAGCAACACAGGGCGCGTTCAGTGCATGCATGGGTGACTGTCTATGACTAACGCTAGTGGCATTTTTCCGGGCGGTTCCGTGCTTCGCAAGGCACGTTAAGCAGTCGGTGCCGGCTGCCGTTGATAAATGGCAGCCGTTAAGTCAAGTTAAAGTCAGAGGCCTTAGGGCTGCTTGAAACCTTCTGACAGTAACACCAGCCTTGCAAGCCTACACCAATCCGGACTTGGCCCTTGTGGTGGAGTATGGCCCCTATACCTTCCTCAGGGACTCCTCCCTAAGGACGGGTCTCTACCCGTGCTCTGCGGAGACATAATATAAACGGGTTGATGAAGATGACGGGTTGATGACGCTTAGCTACTTTGGACAAAAATATAGCTACGAAATTATTGGTCCACCAATCCCGACTTGGCCCCCGTGGTGGAGTATACCCTCAGGGAAGAGACCCGTGCCGCTCGGTGAGGACATAATGGCTTGATGAATATGATGATTATGAATGAATGTTCTTATTTTAATTAGACTTCGCCCCCTCAGCGCCGCCCCCCGCCCCCGCCCCGGCCCCGCAGCCGGCCGGGGACTTCCCCTCGGCCTCCCTCTTCGGGGCTCCGACCGCTCCAGCTGTGGTCAAGAGCCCAATCAACCTGCTCTACGAGAACTACCCCGGACTGGTGTTCCACTGCACCTTCGGTGACGGGACCCCTCTAGACACGGCTACTCGTGAGTATATTTCACTTGAATTGTACTTTAGTGTTCAAAGAATATTGTGAAGAACTCTGCTTTAGGCGGGAACAATGTCATAAAATTTTAATATTAAACATTCACTCTCATAACACTTTATCACTCACACTACTTCACTCACATACACACTGAAACTCGTTCACTGACGTAATTTTATTGGAAAGTACTGTACGGAGGCCTAAATTGTTAGCCTACTAGCAGAGTGTGGATGATAATAGTAAAACGCTAGAATTGTACAGTGCTACACAAGAAATAAGTCTTACGAATGTACCTGCGCAGATGACCAAATTTTGGATGTGCGGTAAGTTGATCGACCAATCAGATAGTTTCATTTTATGGCAGGTCGCGCGTCTTTGTTGCTATTGGTTGATTCAACGTCATCGATGCAGGTGACTATTAGTTTGGCAATATTAGCGTGAGCGAAATAGGTAGTGCTACTGCGGCAATCAATTCTGCACCTTAACCGTATCGGTTAAAGATCATGTTGAATGTACTTATAGCTTCGGGTACTTTCGTTACACTTCTTCCTAGTCTGCGCGATCGAAGATTCCCGAAGGGACTTTTATGATGTGTAGTACTGTACGAGTAGCTCGGTTGATTTATTTTCTGCAAGTGTCACATGTCAACAAACAATTGTATGGAATCAGGCGTTACTTTGCGGATATCCATAACAGCATTAAAATGTGAAAATTACTTTGCTAAATTCCGCTAAAAATCCCACAAGCACCATCTTCATCTTCAGGCTATATAAGTCCACTGCTGCACATAGCCCTCCCCAAATGAGCGCATGGTTGTGCCATCATTAGGGGGTAATGCCCATAATCCCCACGCTGGGCATGCGGATTGGGGATCGCAGTTCGGTGGAATTGTACTGCAGGGGGCGCTGCTGCCCACCCCCCGGTTTCAGTCCCTTAGTCGCCTTTTTTGACACCCGCGGGAAGAATTTGAATTTGACAAGCACCATGCGGCTAGTTAATGCACCGCCCTCCCTCCCACTTATTCAAGCAGAAGCAAGACACGAACACACCACCACCGACACTAATACTTGTGTAAAAAAATTCGCGACGCGTCTCGCTTCTAACACGAGGCATCCTCACTTGTGTGTCACGTGTGAGTGAGTATGACAGCTTTGATTGCGGATGTGTTTTCTTCTTCTTCTTCAGGCTATATTAGTCCACTGCTGGACACAGCCCTCCCCTAATGATCGCCATAGCGCAAGGTTGTGCCATCATTGGGGGGTAATACCCATAATCCCCACGCTGGGCATGCGGGTTAGGGATCGCAGATTGGTGGAATTGTACTGCAGGGGGCGCTGCTGCCCACCCCCCGGCTTGTGTCGCTTAGTCGCCTTTTACGACACCCGCGGGAAGAATTTGGGTTGGTGCTATTCTCTAGGCCGACACCACACAGAACCCCAGCCCGTAACACTATTATTGATCCCATGTGATAATCAAATTACATTACAGTCAGCACAAATGTGTTTTACAGGTATTTTAATTTTGTTCCAGCCCCGATGCAACTGAGTCACAGCATGCGGTTCAAAGTGGTGTGTCAGATCAAGGAGCAAACTTTCGAGGGATATGGTGAGTTAGTTACCAAGGGCGGTCGCAGGTTGACGACTTGGTTTTATAGTGATCATATTTAAAAACCTATTTAGAGGCTAAAAATTTCACCCATGCCGGGGTTCGAACCCGCAACCTCTGGCTATCCGTACCAGCGCTCTACCAATTGAGCCAATGGGCGACTCACGGCATCAGTGAAAGGATGATGGGCACAAATGTATGGAACCTGGTCCTGGCACCAATCGGAATGAGTAATACGTCGTTGGAAAGGTATTTTTTTGTAGAATAAGAATAATCGAAGCGCTAGTCCCGATTTTCTGTCCAATTTGAGTAATCATACGTTAAAAGTTTTTTTTTATTAATTTTTTTTTCTGTTGTTTTAATTCTTTTTGATATTTTTTCGACATTGTATATCGATTTTAATTACAAATGATCAGCATTGATTATTATATTATCATTGTTTGTTTATTATCGAAGTAAATAAAACAAGTTCAGAGTAAGTTTTATCGTTTAATGTGTTTCATCCATGATAATGTTATTTAAAAATAGTGCTGGTTCAGTAAAGCCTTGATGTCTAGCATATCCTAAATACCACACAATAGATATAATATGCGCACAGGAACCTATCGTGCGGCGTCCTGTCAAACATGTGCAATAATGTTGTAATATGTTTCTACTATTTCTGTCTAATATTATATAGCAAAAATATTGTTTTGATCGTACATGTCGGGACTGTATGCGTGCACGCAACAGCCACGCATCTTCGTGGATCCCATATTCATGGATATCCTCCAAAGCAGCTTCTCTATAAGTTTCTATAAGATATAAGCCGTTGTTGAGGTGCTCGCTGCAATATGATTTTGCCAGTTTTAACTGATATGTCCCCAATGACAGCAAAATCACGTCCTGTTCCCTCAATCGTGGAAAGTCTTGAATGTCATTTGCTTCCAATCTCTGGAAATTGGCTCTTCTGTTGTTTAATCTTTTTGCTTCTACATAATCATATAACACGTTTGGGGTTTGCCTTCTTTCAACAATTTTTTGTAAAAAAGCTTCTGCGTGTTGGCTATCGACAATAGGCCTGTGGAAGTGATTTGTAATTGCTGCTGCAATCATAAAATCCCCGAACATATTAGGCATTGTGTTATTAAAATATTTTTGGCGCAACAGCTTGAAATCTCTTTTGAAACGCCCGTTAACCACTTCCACTACCCATCGGCACATTGTCACCAGCCGGGAATCATTTGCTTGAGAAGTCGTGAGCTGCGACTCTTCCCGGTTCTTCGTCGGGGGGACGTGAAATTCGTAGCCACATGCTTCTATATGCTGCAGACTATCCCTGAACCCGCGGTCCAAAATAAATACGTCATTCGGCTGAAGCAATATATGAAGGGGATTTTCCTCGTCAGTCATTAAGTCGCTCATTATCTGCGCATCAGTTTTTGTTGCAGCGTATGGTCCTTTAACATCTATAATGTATCCGTCAGTGGTTACGATTAAAAATGGTTTCAACAAGTTTTGGAACTTGTGTAAACTGTAGGATTGCCTCTGAAACAAAAAGTTTGAACTCTTGTATATATAAATATACGTACCATCGCAAATAATAATGGCTTTATTGTTGTCTTCATTTCCATACAGTGCTTTTGGAATCCTCAAGTTTCTCTCCAATATATCTTCTCTATTCATGTGATCCACTCCCAAGTGTCGCACAACGTAGTCAGTGCTAAGACACTCTCGTGCGATGGCCAACTTTTCTCCGAGACATGTTAAACAACGTCGCAAGTCTCGCGTTGGGTTCTCCTGTGCGTAGTTTCGTTAGTAAAATGCCCAAAGTGGTTCTGGGATCTGCACTTCTATTTCTTAATAATGGATTTTGCTCTAAGATGGCATTAAATTCATCATTAGTACGTCCAGTCCAAAAGTGCATTTCTTCTTCATTCATGCCTCGCTCGCTAAAACGTAATCTGGGTGAGTTTAAGGCATTTCGCATTAGGTCACAAACATCCCTGAAGTGGGCAGCCGTAAAGTCATGGGAAATGTTGCAATGTTGGGGCAAATCATCCCAATCATTCCCATTAAGGTGATCTTGACATACTCTGGCACTGTCGGGGATATACAATTTATGTTGAGAAAATACGTGGATTTTAACAACATTTGGAATTCGATGGCGGGTTTCATTAGCGCAGCCATGAAAGATACAATGCGTCGCGGTATTAGGTGCTCTCATATATTCAGGAATATGAAGCATTTCTTCTAATTGCGGTTGTAGTTGTTCTTGCGGTTGTAGTTGTTCTTGCGGTTCTGCTTGTTCTTGCGGCTCCGGCTCGGGTTGAGGGTTTGCATGACCTCTAGTCGCATTTTCGGCTCTTTGCCAGCATCGGTAACATACTCTTCGGGTGTTGTCAAACACGACCTGAAAATGATATATGAAAATGTAAGGAAAAGAAAAACAACTTTGGTTTCCGAAAAATACCTAACAAAATAACGCATTGGGGGTCATTTGTGGGAGGGATTTGTTTTTCTGTCAGAAGGTGTGCGAATCGTCAAATATATGCCACAGATTCACAGATTTCTCAGAGATCTGGTTGCGGTTTTCTGTAGTTGTGTGTACGAAAACAAGGCATACACACAACCACACAAAACCGCAACCACAGTAATTGGTTGTGGTTTTGTGTAGGCCTTGTTTTGGTGGTAAATACATCGTGGAAGACGTAAAAGTGAAAAAGGAATCACTTGAATGTTCTTTAAGCGACCAGAATCACTTATCAATCGGTTTTCACTTTTACGTCTTCGTTACCTCATTTACTACTAGAATAGATCTGGGATGCAGTTGTACATGATTTCAATTGGTTTCCTTTTATATCGAAGGTTCAGTGAGGATCGAGTGGAAAAAAAAAGTGCAATAGGTACAAACCTCCAGAGCAGCGTTTTCTCGTATAAATGTTACTAGCTCCACGTGTGTTCTTGTCAAGGCTTCCGACAGAACGCGTACTTGATATCTGCCTCGGTATAGCCCTCTTCGGCACATTACACAGTTACGGTAACGTTCCATTGCAACGAAACAATCCAATCGTTAAGCACCCAAGTCCAATATAAAGCCACGGTCAACAAATAAAACGGGTAACAGAGTCCAAAATGATGCCAAGGTCAAAGTCGATGTGAACAATGAGGAGCGTAATAACGTAGCACTTAACACAATATCAGCAAACGACTGACTACCTGCGCAAGCGGCCAAGCGTTCCTCACCGTAACATACCTGCCCCCGCGCCGTGTCCCGGAGCGCGAGAGGGGTCAAAATCGAATTCCAGCGTTACCCGTGACCGTGAGTGGGAGAGAGAGCGCAATGTCGCTGTCTCGCTCTAATGATTTATGACAGAGTATGCATAGATGTGATTTTCGTAAAAATCATGAGCATCGGTTGAGTTAAACCAGAGATATGAATTTTTCTAATTTCTATTTAAAGCAAAAAATGGTACTTTCCGACGAGCATATTTCAAAATGGACAATTCATACGGATTCGTCTTCATAGAATTTATTTTTTCACTTGAAAAGAGCTATCCAACGACATATGACTCATCTTGATTGGACATAAGGACCAAAACGCCCATCATCCTTTCGAACCTCTTTACAATATTCTCTGTATTACGTACAGGCAGCGACATCTGACTTAAACAAATTGCATTACTTACAGCCCCGACCACCTACTTTGCAGTTAGGTTTAACATCGGAACGATATCACTGTACCCACATGATTACACTATTTTTATTTTTAATGCACTAACCCGTGCTAAGGAACAAATTTAAAAACCTATTTAGAGGCTAAAAATTTCACCCATGCCGGGGTTCGAACCCCCAACCTCTGGCTATCCGTACCAGCGCTCTACCAATTGAGCCAATGGGCGATCATATTGTTCACGAACACGTTCGCATAAGGAAGGAGATCCGGCGGCGTCGATGTGGACCAAGCTATGGTGCATTTTTCTATGAAGCTATATTTTGACAACTACTGAAACGTGTACAAATACCTATATTAAATAATAAAAACCCAATAACCAACTGTTCCTAATATATTTACATAATATTCAACAGTTATACTGGTGTTGGGTAACTTAAACGTTCTCACAAAGAACTTATTGAATGAATGAATGCATGAAGGAATGAAATAATGAATGAAAAGTTATTAAAAGTTGTTAAAGTTATAGTGTGACGACCTCTGTGGCGTAGCGGTAGCGCGTCTGCCTACCATGCAAGAGGTCCCGGGTTCGAATCCCGGCTGGGAACAAAAAAGAAACCCCAGGTCTTGGATGTTTACATGTTTGTGTTGTCGTTGTTTCTGGTTCCCACGACACAGGGTATCCTAGTGTGGGGTCAGAAGCAATGTATGTGCCAGTATGTAAATGTTATGTTATTATTTATCTAATCTAAATATAATCTGTTTGTCATGTTATGGCAGTCGTTAAGCCACGTCAGAGGCCCTATGGGCGGCTTGAAAACTTCTGACAGTAAGGCCCGCCACTGTCTTACAATCCTCCACCAACTCGGACTTGGCCCCCGTGGTGGAGTATGGCCTAACCTTCCTGCGATGCAGGAAGAGACCCGTGCCCAAGCAATGGGTACATACAAAGCGTTGATATCAATCCGTTTGTGATGTGCCGGTGGAGCTAGAAGTGATGACCAAATAACGAAGACCCCCCGCCGGCAGGCTCCTCCAAGAAGCTCGCGAAGCTGGCGGCGGCGCGCGCGGCTCTCGCGACGCTGGACGAGGGCCGCGCCGAAGCCTCGCCCATAGTTTGCAGCCCTCGCTCGCAGGACGTGCTGCCGCAGACGCTAGCCGATTACGTCTCCAAGTGAGTGGAACTGTAGCTGTAAAGAAATTCTGGCACTGCATACACTTTTTAGAAAATTTCTAGTGCCAAATGCCGACGCTTTCTAGGCAAATTCTAGCGCCGCATACTGGCTCTTACTAGCGACTGTGGCGTCGCTTGCCGACTCTTACTGGTGATATTCTAGCGCCGCATGCCGACTCTTACTAGCGACATTCTAGCGCCGCATGCCGACTCTTACAGGCGACATTCTAGCGCCGCATGCAGACTTTCTAGCAACGTACTAGCCCCACATGCTTACTCTTACTGGCGACATTCTAGCGCCGCATGCAGACTGTTTCTGGCAACGTACTAGCGCCGCATACTGACTCTTACTGGCGACATTCTAGCGCCGCATGCAGACTCTTTCTAGCAACGTACTAATGCCGCATGCTAACTCTTACTAGTGACATTCTAGCGCCGCATGCCGACTCTTATTAGCAACGTACTAGCGCCGCATGCTGACTCTTACTGGCGACATTCTAGCGCCGCATGCTGACTCTTACTAGCGACATTCTAGCGCCGCATGCCGACTCTTACTAGCAACGTACTAGCGCCGCATGCCGACTCTTACTGGCTACGTACTAGCGCCGCATGTCGACTCTTACTAGCAACGTACTAGCGCCGCAGGCTGACTCTTACTAGCGACATTCTAGCGCCGCCTACCAACTCTTACTAGCGACATTCAAGCGCTGCATGCCGGCCTCTTCTAGCGACATTCTAGCGCTGCGTGCCAACTCTTACTAGCGATATTCTAGCGCCGCCTACCAACTCTTACTAGCGACATTCTAGCGCTGCATGCCAACTCTTACTAGCAACGTACTAGCGCCGCATGCCGACTCTTACTGGCTACGTACTAGCGCCGCATGTCGACTCTTACTAGCAACGTACTAGCGCCGCAGGCTGACTCTTACTAGCGACATTCTAGCGCCGCCTACCAACTCTTACTAGCGACATTCAAGCGCTGCATGCCGGCCTCTTCTAGCGATATTCTAGCGCCGCCTACCAACTCTTACTAGCGACATTCTAGCGCTGCATGCCAACTCTTACTAGCGATATTCTAGCGCCGCCTACAAACTCTTACTAGCGACATTCTAGCGCTGCATGCCGACTCCTTCTGGCGACATTCTAGCGCTGCATGCCGACTCCTTCTAGCAACATTCTAGCGCCGCATGCAGACTCTTACTAGCGACATTCTAGCGCTGCATGCCGACTCCTTCTAGCAACATTCTAGCGCCGCATGCAGACTCTTACTAGCGACATTCTGGGGCTACATGCCGACTCCTTCTAGCGACATTCTAGCGCCGTGTGCCGACTCTTACTAGCGACATTCTAGCGCCTACATTCTACAATGACTTGTCGCCTTAAGCGGAGTCTCCAGTGACATTCCAGTGCTGTCTATCCCTACCGAAGTCATAAGTGATACACCAAAAAATCTGGCTAAATTGACTATTGATTGTCGTCAAAGGCTATTTTTACTGCGACTTCGCAGGCTGGTGAATGAGAGATTCAACGAGCTGATGCGAGATGACGTGGTGCACGCCAAGCGGAAGGTCCTGGCCGGCATCGTCATCACCATAGACAACCAGATCGAGGGGGCCAAGGTGAGAGGTTTGCTGTGTGGTGTCGGCCTAGAGAATAGCACCGACCCAATTCATTCCGCGGGTGTCGTAAAAGGCGACTAAGGGACACAAACCGGGGGGTGGGCAGCAGCGCCCCCTGCAGTACAATTCCGCCGAACTGCGATCCCCAACCCGCATGCCCAGCGTGGGCATTATGGGCGTTACCCCCTATGATAGCACAACGTGGCGCTCTTTAGGGGAGGGCTGTGACGAGTATAGCCTGACGACGACGAAGACGAAGGTGAGAGGAGTCACTTAGACAACATACTTAAACACTTAATTGTACATTAAAATGTAAATTACTCAGATTTTGTTTGTCCTTAACATAACATAACATTTCATATACAAGCACATTGCTTCTGGCCCCACACTAGGATACACTGTCTCGTGGGGACCAGAAACAACGACATCACAAACATTTAAACATCCAAGACCTGGGGTCTTTTTTGTCTCCAGCCGGGAAGCTTGTATTCAGACACTCACACATTCACACACTCTATCTCACATATCACACACATTGTACGAATAATATGAATAACATGTGTAATGCAACATTGTAATAAAATAATTAAATTTTGCAATGGGGAGGTAGTGCCATACAATTTTAAAACTAGTTAGGACATAAGGTAGTTAACATAACATTTACATACAGGCACATACATTGCTTCTGGCCCCACACTAGGATACCCTGTCTCGTGGGGACCAGAAACAACGACATCACAAACATGTAAACATCCAAGACCTGGGGTCTTTTTTGTCTCCAGCCGGGATTCTTGTATTCAGACACTCACACATTCACACACTATCTCACACATCACACACATCACACACATTGTACGAATAACACGAATAACATGTACAATGCAACATTGTAATAAAATAATTAAATTTTGCAATGGGGAGGTAGTGCCATACAATTTTAAAACTAGTTAGGACATACGGTAGTTAACATAACATTTACATACAGGCACATACATTGCTTCTGGCCCCACACTAGGATACCCTGTCTCGTGGGGACCAGAAACAACGACATCACAAACATGTAAACATCCAAGACCTGGGGTCTTTTTTGTCTCCAGCCGGGATTCTTGTATTCAGACACTCACACATTCACACACTATCTCACACATCACACACATCACACACATTGTACGAATAACACGAATAACATGTACAATGCAACATTGTAATAAAATAATTAAATTTTGCAATGGGGAGGTAGTGCCATACAATTTTTAAACTAGTTAGGACATAAGGTAGTTAACATAACATTTACATACAGGCACATACATTGCTTCTGGCCCCACACTAGGATACCCTGTCTCGTGGGAACCAGAAACAACGACATCACAAACATGTAAACATCCAAGACCTCGGGTTTTTTTTTTGTTCTCAACCGGGGATCGAACCCAGTCGAGCACAGGGCTTCTGTCAGGCAGTGAATGGATTTTAATGAAACCATACAATAATATAGCTTATACAAAAGAATAAACACAAAGGCTACAATTTATAAAGATAATCTAAAAATAATGTAAAACTTTTGAAATGCGACCTAATAATTATTTATGTGATAATTTTAATGTTTTAATGTAAGTTCTTTACTGCGCCAAGCTTATTTAAGCTACTCGAAATACTAATCCTGCGCAGACGAATTCGCGGGCACCAGCTAGTTTATTATATTTACTTGTATCACCACTTACCGTCCATCATTACAGGTATCTTATGCGATAGAGTTGTAGTGTTCTAAAAGCTTTATAAATAATAAAATTGGAACGACTTTAATTTTGTGCTTTCCTTGTACTGTTTTATTTTAATATTGGCCTTATTGCATCTACTTAATGAGATGATTTATATAGCGTCCAGTGGTATCTTCACTCACACTAGATGGGTGAAGGGACCACTCCGACGCTGTAGTGCCTGGGACATGGTTTTATAGATGGTGTAGGCTTGCCCAGCACCTATACCATTCTGACAGCTTAGCCGGCCTAGCCCACAGGAAAGACTAGTCAATACGTGCGGAGCCAACCAAGCCGCGGGTTTCCTCACGATGTTTTCCTTCACCGTTAGCGTGTGGTATTGCGATTGCAAATTCGCAAATGTACGTAACTTTGAAATGACTGTTTTATTTTATATTTATTAAAAATACAGAAAACTAGATTAAAAACGGGATAAGCAGGTAAAAATAGTCAGGTCTAGTCAAGATGTGAAGTAGTAATGATGAAAATGAAAATCTCGATTGTGTGTGACGTAATTTTAAATATTTGATAATGATAGTGAGAAAAAGAATTTATAAAAAAATGGTGTATAGAGCTTTGCACTGTTACAGAGTTACAGATATTTCAAGTCAGTTGTGCGCGCGGCCCTATGTGTGGGTAGGGTTACCATATATAAATAGAGGGATGCCTGTCTATGGTACCTAAAATGCCTGATTTTTCAGAAAAATGCCTGTCTAAAGCAAAACGCTGTAAGTAAAAGCCAACAGATAATAATAAAGAAGGATGTTTATTACTGATATTTGTCAGATGACATTATTTTTTTTAATAGTTCTTTCTTTTCTAATACATAAACGTAAAAATCTTCACAAGATACAGTTTTGTAATTTTCCTGAGTAATCAATATTGCTTTTACTGATTCAATTGTCAGCCGATTTCTTTCTTTACTCCACTGGACGTTGACGAGAGAAAACATACGTTCTACGTTTGCATTGTGTGCCAAAATAGAGAACACAAACTGGCAGATTTTTACGAATTCTGTAATTTCACCAAACCATTCCCTACTTTTGAGAAAATTGCACTACTGCGTAGTTAAGCTTTCAGAAAAAAATACGTTATCTGAACTTCTACAATATTCTTTTATTCGACAGTCGCGCGCGAGCGTGAAATTTTTAAAAATGCCTGTCTCAAACCAATGCCGGCCGCACGCCTGTCTAAACCTTAAAATGCCTGTCAAATGCGGCAAACGCCTGTCATATGGTAACCCTATGTGTGGGTAAACCTTGTACATATACAGTAACTTTGTGACTTTGTGTGCGTGACAAGAGGTACAGCCGGGTACAAAATACAAATACAGTTATTTAAACAAATTTGAAACAAAAAGGTATAACTCTGTTTTTAAGGTCTTTGCAACTTGTATTTGATAATATACGGGTTCTTAAAAAAAACAATAATTTGGTAATTTAATGTTTATGTATTGAACAAGGACATTTGCAGTTAAGGACATTCAATGTCCTTTCATTGTTAACAGGTCTGTTTAATTTAAGTACCTAGCGTGTTATGGAATCTGTAAGTCAGCTATTAAACTGTCATTAAAATTCTTTGTTTACAGAGCAACACGTTTGCTGTAACTGCTCCATTAATTGAAAACTTATTTATTATATATCTTTTCGTATATAGAATCATAATAAAAATCTTTTATATCTAAATTCAAAATTAACAAATATTAACCTGACTTCTTAAACATTTTCTTCGTGAAGAACTAGACATTATTGTCAACAACTGTATCCGTACGACGCTGGACGCCTTGCTCGGACGACGACTGCCGCGTCACTGCCACACAAATGAAAGCTGTATATTTACAAGCGCACGCACACATAGCGCCGCGCGCACGACTGACTTGAAATATCTGTACTTAAAATTAAAGTAAATTTTAATAAAAAGACAACGCCTCATATTTGGAGGTAAAACGCCGATGACAACGATTCACGCAGGCTCTGAGTGCTTAGTGCGAGTTTGACAGATCCAATCGAATAACTTTACTACCGCGATAATCGAGCATTGAGTAGTGAGTATGAGTAAGTTAACCGTTCGAACTGGCAAAACGCTGTCACAGTACAACTCGCACTCGCGTTTATTCGTGTTTTGGCTGGTAAACGTGTTCACTTCTCAACGTAAACCATTACAACTAGCACTCAGCAATTTTAATTCCCATACTTGTCGCTAGGTGGCGCTTCCTCGATGCCATAGAAATATGAGTTTACGTTAACGCGATCGAGTAGTTAAAAAACTCTCACTAAGCGCTCTGGTCTGCAGATCTTCACAACACGCTGTCCACAAGATTTCAAATCGCAGGTCTAAGAAAGAGGTTCGTTCTAAAAGCTGACAGACTCCTCGTAACTCGTTGAACAGCTGATCGGCGTGACGACCGGCACCAAGTGCGTGAGCGGCGAGCACATGTCGGTGCGGGGTCGCGCGCTCAACGACTGCCACGCGGAGGTGGCGGCGCGGCGCTGCCTGCTGCGGCATCTGTACGCGCAGCTGGCCATGTACGCCGTGGCCGCGGGTGAGACCAGCGAGAGAGAGAGAGAGAGAGTGAGAGGGGGGGGAGAGAGAGAAAGAGGTGGCGGCGCGGCGCTGCCTGCTGCGGCATCTGTACGCGCAGCTGGCCATGTACGCCGTGGCCGCGGGTGAGACCAGCGAGAGAGAGAGAGAGGGGGGGGGGGAGAGAGAAAGAGGTGGCGGCGCGGCGCTGCCGGCTGCGGCATCTGTACGCGCAGCTGGCCATGTACGCCGTGGCCGCGGGTGAGACCAGCGAGAGAGAGAGAGTGAGAGAGGGAGTGGGGGGAGGGAGAGAAAGAGGTGGCGGCGCGGCGCTGCCTGCTGCGGCATCTGTACGCGCAGCTGGCCATGTACGCCGTGGCCGCGGGTGAGACCAGCGACTGAGAGAGAGAGAGAGAGAGAGAGGGAGGAACCAAACCAAATTCTTCCCGCGGGTGTCGTAAAAGGCGACTAAGGGACACAAACCGGGGGGTGGGCAGCAGCGCCCCCTGCAGTACAAATCCAACAAACTGCGATCCTAACCCGCATGCCCAGCGTGGGGATTATGGGCACTACCCCGCAATGGTGGCACAACCTTGCGCTATGGCGCTCATTAGGGGAGGGCTATGTCCAGCAGTGGACTAATATGAACAGCCTGAAGAAGAAGAATAAAATAGGTACGCAGTTATGCATTTTAACAGTGGTCTTCACACTAAGCGCATAGCCTGCAGTCTATTCTTACTTGTCCAATTTAGTAAACAAAATTCTAACCTTAAAATTGAGATTAGATGCCTAAACTAGAAATTTTCTCGCAAATTCATGAACTATGTTTATAAAATTGGGAGCGTGTTATCTAAAAGAGTGTTCCAGGTTACTTCATTTATGAAAATATGGCAGTTTTAGACTAAAAAGTCACCACCAAAGGGTAGAATCTTGCTTACTAAATTGGACAAGTAACAAATAAATAGGCTGTATAGTGGCGGCCGAATTAGTTTGGGGACCATCCATAAATTACGTCACACGTTAAGGGGGAGGGAGGGAGCTGACGAAGTGTGACATTGTGTGACAGGGGGGTGGGAGGGGTCCTAAATTTCGTGACGTCACATTTCCAAAGTGTTAAAACACGAACTTTGAACTATTAAGGAAATCGCCACATCTGCAACTCTTGATATGAAAATAATTTCGGAACAGCTTTGAATTTGAATTCAATAATTTCTAAATGTTAAATTGCAAATGTGTGACGTCACCCTAAGGCGGGGGGAGTCTCACAAATGTGACCAGCTGTGACAAGGACGGGGGAGGGGTTAAAAAATCACGAAATTCTTGTGACGTAATTTATGGATGGCCCCTTGTGGCTATATTAGTCCAGCAGTGGACTGATATAGCCCGAAGAGGAAGTCCCTAAGTCGCGGCCGCGCCCGCAGACCCGTCGCAGCCGATCGCCGAGTCGGACGTGGAGCCGGTGGCGGGCGGCGGGTACCGGCTGAAGCCGTCGCGCGCGGTGCACCTGTACGTGAGCACGGCGCCCTGCGGAGACGGACGCATCTTCAGTCCGCACGAGCAGCCGCAGCCGCTGCCCGACCGGCACCCCAACAGGTGACGCCCTTATTGCTAAGTGACGCTCTTATTGCTATAGGTGACGCTCTTATCTTTAGGTGCTAGGTGACTCTCTTATTGCTATGTGACGCTCTTATTGCTAGGTGACGCTCTTATTATTGTCAACAGTCTCGACCTTCGGCCTCGCAATATGCAGACATATACTTTGAGTTCGCAATTCCGGCTCAATGTAGCTTTGCTCTACGTGGGGCTCGGCCTTCGGCCTTAATTTTGTAGTGTCAGGCTTTCGCTGCTCATTGTTAAAGCTATTTTCATATTAGACAGTGTTTAGCATTCGGTCAGTTTTTGGGCTAGGTTCGCTGTACAAGTTTACGTGAGCACGGCGCCCTGCGGCGACGGACGCATCTTCAGTCCGCACGAGCAGCCGCAGCCGCTGCCCGACCGGCACCCCAACAGGACAGGCTCTTATTGCTAGCGGGATAAGGGTCATAGTTAAACGGACAAGGAACGGACGGCGCGACTGCCGCATCTTTAGCCCGCATGAGCGGTCCACTGACGCCCTTATTGCTAGCGGACGCAATGACCGGACGGCGCGACGGTAGCATCTTCAGCTCGCACGAGCAGCCGCAGCCCGACCGGCACCCCAACAGGTCAGGTTCTTATTGCTAGGTGACGCTCTTATTGCTATGTTACACTCGTATTGCTAGGTGACGCTCTTATTGCTAGGTGACGCTCTTATTGCTAGATGACGCTCTTATTGCTAGGTGACTCTCTTATTGCTAGGTGACGCAATGACCGGACGGCGCGACGGTAGTATCTTTAGCTTCTACGAGCAGCCGCAGCCGCAGCCCGACCGGCACCCCAACAGGACAGGCTCTTATTGCTAGCGGGATAAGGGTCATAGTTAAACGGACAAGGAACGGACGGCGCGACTGCCGCATCTTTAGCCCGCATGAGCGGTCGACTGACGCCCTTATTGCTAGCGGACGCAATGACCGGACGGCGCGACGGTAGCATCTTCAGCTCGCACGAGCAGCCGCAGCCCGACCGGCACCCCAACAGGTCAGGTTCTTATTGCTAGGTGACGCTCTTATTGCTAGGTGACGCTCTTATTGCTAGGTGACGCTCTTATTGCTAGGTGACGCTCTTATTGCTAGGTAACGCTCTTATTGCTAGGTGACACTCTTATTGCTAGGTGACGCTCTTATTGCTAGGTGACGCAATGACCGGACGGCGCGACGGTAGCATCTTTAGCTTCTACGAGCAGCCGCAGCCGCAGCCCGACCGGCACCCCAACAGGTGAGGTTCTTATTGCTAGCGGCCGTAATGACCGGACGGCGCGACGGTAGCATCTTTAGCCTCTTCGAGCAGCCGCAGCCCGACCGGCACCCCAACAGGTGACGCCCTTATTGCTAGGTGACGCTCTTATTGCTGTAGGTGACGCTCTTATCTCTACGTGCTAGGTGACTCTCTTATTGCTATGTGACGCTCTTATTGCTAGGTGACGCTCTTATTGCTAGCGCGATAAAGCTTATAGTTGAGAGAGAACGGCTCGACAGAAACACTACATATCAAGACCAATACTTTATTTCAGCATGGTTCCCAATTAAACTAGCTAGAAGATTATGCAACAGTCTCGACCTTCGGCCTCGCAATAATGCAAACACATACTTTGTGTTCGCAATTCCGGGGTGCTACTGGCTTCGCTCTCTGCGGGACTCGGCCTTCGTCCTTATTGAGTCAGCCTCGGCCTACCGAAGTAATTTTGTAGTGTCAAGCTTTCGCTGCTCATTGTTAAAGCTATTTTCATAGTAGACAGTGTTAAGCATTCGGTCAGTTTTTGGGCTAGTGACGCTCTTATTGCTAGGTGACGCTCTCATTGCTAGGTTACGAAATGACCGGACGGCGCGACAGCCGCATCTTTAGCCTCTACGAGCAGCCGCAGCCGCAGCCCGACCGGCACCCCAACAGGTGAGGTTCTTATTGCTAGCGAGATAAGGGTCATAGTTAAACAGAAAAGGAACGGACGGTGCGACTGCCTCATCTTTAGCCCGCATGAGCAGCCGCAGCCCGACCGGCACCCCAACAGGTGACGCCCTTATTGCTAGGTGACGCTCTTATTGCTATAGGTGACGCTCTTATCTTCAGGTGCTAGGTGACTCTCTTATTGCTATGTGACGCTCTTATTGCTATGTGACGCTCTTATTGCTATGTGACGCTCTTATTGCTATGTGACGCTCTTATTGCTATGTGACGCTCTTATTGCTAGGTGACGCTCTTATTATTGTCAACAGTCTCGACCTTCGGCCTCGCAATATGCAGACATATACTTTGAGTTCGCAATTCCGGCTCATTGTAGCTTTGCTCTACGTGGGGCTCGGCCTTCGGCCTTAATTTTGTAGTGTCAAGCTTTCGCTGCTCATTTTTAAAGCTATTTTCATATTAGACAGTGTTTAGCATTCGGTCAGTTTTTGGGCTAGGTTCGCTGTACAAGTATTACGTGAGCACGGCGCCCTGCGGCGACGGACGCATCTTCAGTCCGCACGAGCAGCCGCATCCGCTGCCCGACCGGCACCCCAACAGGTCAGGCTCTTATTGCTAGCGGGATAAGGGTCATAGTTAAACGGGAAAGGAACGCATTTAGCCCGCATGAGCAGCCGACTGACGCCCTAATTGCTAGCGGAGGCAATGACCGGACGGCGCGACGGTAGCATCTTCAGCTCGCACGAGCAGCCGCAGCCGCAGCCCGACCGGCACCCCAACAGGTGACGCCCTTATTGCTAGCGGATGCAATGACCGGACGGCGCGACGGCAGCATCTTTAGCCTCTACGAGCAGCCGCAGCCAGACCGGCACTAGGTCCGCTCTCCGCGGGACTCTGCCTTCGTCCTTATTGAGTCAGCCTCGGCCTTCTGAAGTAATTTTGTAGTTTCAAGCTTTCACTGCTTATTGTCAAAGCTATTATTTTCATGTTAGACAGTGTTTAGCACTCGGTCAGTTTTTGGGCTAGTGACGCTCTTATTGCTAGGTGACGCCCTTATTGCTAGCGGACGCAATGACCGAACGCCGCGACGGCCGCATCTTTAGCCTCTACGAGCAGCCGCATCAGCAGCCCGACCGGCACCCCAACAGGTGAGGTTCTTATTGCTAGCGGGATAAGGCGTATATTTAAACGGAAAAGGCCGGACGGCGCGACTGCCGCACCCCAACAGGTGACGCCCTTGTTGCTAGCGGGATAAGGGTCATAGTTGAGGAGAAGGCCGCATCGATAGCCTCCAAAAGCTACCGCAGCCTTTAGTACTGCAAAAGGTTCATTTTTGAGACAGGACAGCACGACATATCAAGACAAAGACTTTGGACTCTATTTCAGCATGGTTTTCAAAAACCTAGTTAATAACCAGCTAGAAGACTGTTTATTGTAACAGTTTCGGCATTCGGCCTCGCTTTAACCTTGTTTTCGTGTTTCCTACTCGCTACCGGCGTTGAGGCAAAGATTTTATTTTGATTTCCAAGAACCATATTAAAAATTAGCTAGAAGACAATTTTTTTATTTATTGTCAACGGTGTCGGCATTCGCCCTCGCAATAATGGAGCCATATACTTTGTGCTCGCGTCTCCAGCTCCGCTCTCCGCGGGACTCGGCCTTCCGCCTCGTTGAGTCGGGCTCGGCCTTCGGCCTTCCGAAGTAATTTTGTAGTTTCACTCAAGATTTCACTCCTTATTGTTAAATCTATTATTGTGTTAATCATTCTCTCGACCAGGTTTTGGGCTAGGGTTTGCTGCAGGTGTCCGTTTCAAAATCTAGATCATTTTGGAGAAAAAATTGGCAAAAAAACACCAAACTCAGTCACTTCTAAGTCCTTAATAAACAGATCATTTGTCATTGGAGCTGAAGAAATATTTTTAATAGCCTTTTGGCGCCTGTGGCGTCACAAACCTTTGTTGAAATTGTTGTTGCATTGTCAGAAGTTTCTGTATGCTTTTACCCGTTCAAGTTTCGCTGACTACGTTTTTTGTATGCGACAGATTGGCGCGCGGTCAGCTGCGGACGAAGATCGAGTCTGGCGAAGGCACGATCCCTATCAAGAACTCAAACAACGTCATACAGACCTGGGACGGCGTATTGCAGGTAAACTGAATCAGGAATCATATAATATATTTATATACTTCAATAGGTCTGATCAACACTTTGTATGTCCCCACTGCTGGGGCACGGGTCTCTTCTTGCTTCGCAGGATGGTTAGGCCACACTCCACCACGGAGGCCAAGTCAGGGTTGGTGGAGGATTGTAAGACATGGCTCAACCACTGCCATTACATGACAGCCGGCACAAACGGCTTAGCGTGCCTTGCGAAGCACGAAAGCGCTCGGAAAAAATGCTACTAGCGGTAGTCACGGGACGGTAACCCATCCCGCACCTGACCGCGCCAGTTGTTGCTTAACCCTAGTGACTCATTCCAATCATTCGGTTCCACTTGAGCACGAGCGCTTCTGCGTTTGGTTTTTATTTACAAGTAAATAACTTTTAAATACACGATAACCGGTACCAACGGCGGTTGTCGTGTAATGGCAGTCGTGGAGCCATGTCAGATGCCTTATTGACTGACTCGATAACTTCTGACAGTAAGGCCCGTCACTGTCTTACAATCCCCCACCAACCCGGACTTGGCCCCCGTGGTGGAGTATGGTTTCTGCGATGCAGGAAGAGACCCGTGCCCAAGCAGTGGGGACTTACAAAGGGTTAAAATGAAATGTTTTTATTCAAAGTAGCGCAGAAGCTGCGGCTTAATGAACGTTACAATTCAAACTAGGTGTCCATTTCAAAATCTAGATCATTTTGGAGAAAAAATGGACAAAAAATCTCCAAACTTAGTCTTTTCAAAGTCCTTAATTAATAGAGTTTACATAATTATTATAAAACATAGAACTCGTGCATCGTACTGGCTTTAATTCCAGACATCATTGTCATCTAAATAATCCTTTATGCTATTAGCCCTTTTGGTACAAAGTGTAGTTTACACATTTTATGAACCGCGTTTCAGGCATTCTTAATATATCTTCAGGGATTTTATTATAGTTTGTATTGAAATAATACGAGCATTGAACTTTATTTGTGATTTATTCGGATAATACAATTGAACGTCTATCGTGACAGAGCAAAAAGTAAGAAGATGGTGTTTAGAATAGAAATTTTATTTTGGAACGCAGACTCCTTGACAGTTGTCAGATGAGTCTGTGCACTTTTGACCTTTTTTTTTTGGTTGGAAACCGTGTAAAACGTTTGTTGGCCCACATTGATGTGGCAATTAGATTGCCGGGCTTGTATCTTCGTGTGAAGTGTGAGATAAGTACAGGGAGGGTTCCCGTAGTGACAGTGTTGTTGTTGGGCGACGGATCGCCCAAATATATTGTGATAAAGCGCGGTGCCGTGAAAGTACACTGCAGGTAGGTAGCTTTCTGGGGAAAGAGCTCTTGAGGATAGACGGGGAAGTCTAGGGATCCCCAAACCTCAGTGCGCCCACCCCGTACGGCGCCGGCTGCCAAGTCGAGAGGCGTCGACGCAGACAAACTTTGTAAGTGATTGGGTTTTTATTAGTTTTTAAGTATTAGTATTTAAGTGGGTCCTTTACCCAACAGATGGTTTTCCTGGATAAAACGTCTTAGCAACAAGTGTGGGTGTGATTGGTTGTTTTACAACTCTGACAGGCGTTAGACCTTTTTGTGTCCTAAATTCCAACAGAGTGATTACACTATTTTTATTTTTAATGCACTAACCCGTGCTAAGGAACAAATTTAAAAACCTATTTAGAGGCTAAAAATTTCACCCATGCCGGGATTCGAACCCGCAACCTCTGGCTATCCGTACCAGCGCTCTACCAATTGAGCCAATGGGTGACTCACGGCATCAGGGAAATTTCGAACCTCTTTACAATTGTAAAGAGCCAGAGGTTGCGGGTTCGAATCCCGGCATGGGTGAAATTTTTAGCCTCTAAATAGGTTTTTAAATTCCAACAGAGTGCTTGGTGCGAGATTGACAGATCCAATCGAATAACTTTACTACCGCGTTAATTAATCGAGCATTGAGTAGTGAGTATGAGTAAGTTAACCGTTCGAACTGGCAAAACGCTGTCACAGTACAACTCGAACTCGCGTTTATTCGTGTTTTGGCTGGTAAACGTGTTCACTTTTCAACGTAAACCATTACAACTCGCACTGAGCAATTTTAATTTCCATACTTGTCGCTAGGTGGCGCTTCCTCGATGCCATAGAAATATGAGTTTACGTTAACGCGATCGAGTACTTAAAAAACTCGCATTAAGCACTCTGGTTGATATCAACAGCCAGGTACAACTCTTTGTTCCAGGGCGAGCGGCTGCTAACGATGTCCTGCTCGGATAAGGTGGCTCGCTGGTGCGTGGTGGGGCTCCAGGGCTCCCTACTGTCACTATTCTTGAAGCCCGTATACCTTCATGCTCTGGTCCTGGGGTCACTGCTGCATCCGGCGCACATGTATCGGTAAGTTTGCTTAGTTATGCGTTTTTGTCCAAATGTCAATACCTATAATAATGTTACGGGCTAGGTTTCTAGATCTGGAGGTAAAACGCCAATGACAACTTCTTAGGATTTATTCACGCAGGGTCTAGTGTCGCGGTCCTATCGCGAACCATCTAGAATAGATAGAGCCTTCTGGAAGCCTATCGAATAGTCGCCGCATGCTGCGTTTTAGCAAACAATAAACGCTGCAAGCAATACTGACTCCAATAATAAGCAATAGTGCCCAAAAATGTGTGGGCGCTGGGTTTTGTCCTTTTATTATTTTTATTTAAAATCCAACACAAATTAACATTAATTAAAGTAAAAAGGCTCCATCAGATTCAATATTCTAAATATATGTATTAAATTGGATTGACCAAAGATGCCAAAGGAATATCTTCATCCGATGATGATTCTATTTCCATCGGCTGTGTTGCTGCTGTAGCTGCAGTTGAACTTATTTTTTGACCTAATCCTAATAGCCAACTAAGATCTTGCTGCTTGGTTTTGTTTGCTTTGCATAAACGAAATTTTTGTTATAATCAATTATCACGGATAATTATCCTTTCGAACCCTGTAGATCATTGATTTTTTCCCGATTTTTCCAATTTTCCAGCATCAGAATATCAGCGTAGATACACCTGAGGTGGGATCAAGGTCTCACGGCTTCGCTATGACCATAAGCTGTCAGATGAAATGTGTGTGAACACACGAATTATCCTGAAAAAAGTCCGGATTGGATGAGGATTGTAAGACAATGGCGTGGCTTAACGACTGCCGTCTATCGAGGAAAGCCGGCACCAACTGCTTAACGTGCCTTGCGAAGCACATTTTTTTAATATTGTCTACCAATCGCCTATGCACATTTTCTTTCCCAGAGGCCATAGGGCGGCTTGAAAACCTCCGACACTGAGACCAGCCACTAGTCTTGCAAACCTCGACCAATCCGGACTTGGACCCGTAGTGGAGTATGGCCAATACCTTCCTCAGGGAAGAGACCCGTGCCCCTCGGTGGGCACGTAATGGGTTGATGATGATGAAAACAAAATCTGTTTAATTTAATCTATTTATTATGACGAGCTTACATGTTAAACGGTAACTATGGGGTAACTAACAAAATCAACACATCTTACAGAAAGTTCAAATCTGAATTTATCCTTACATATTTCACACTTGCCCTAAACTTCTTTCAATACCAAACGAAAAACTGATGACTGACGAAAAACTTTCCTTAAAAGGAGACTTACGACCGGTTTCTCGAACACTAACAAGGTGTTAATCTACTGTTAACAGGTGTCTAATGTTTTTTTGTATGCACTTTGGCCAACTGACAGCTGTTAACATTAGATTAACACCTTGTTAGTGTACCAGAAACTGGGGGTTATTTAGTCCACTTATATCCATCTTTACAGGCTACGCCTAATATGGCAGAGTATTATCTACCCACATACATTTACAAACTCAGGCCTGTACCCCGGAGGGAAGATGGTACCAGTCACTAGTCTTGTAGTCATAGATAGTTTTTTGTTTGGAATTGGAGAAATCTTCGAAATCGGTTATTAATTTCTATACTATATTTTAGTAGCTTCAGTTCTATTCTATGGAGTAGGGCGATTTTCTGTGTGTCATCAAGTAAAAGGTCCCTCGCGCGCTGAAAATTAAAAGGGCGTTATAAGTTACCAGTACTTATTGATCTTCTAGTACTTATTCTTTCTTCTTCGAAAGAAGAACGAAGATGATCTCCATCCAGATCTCCAGTTGCCTGGAAGATCATGATCTGGATCTCCATCCAGATCTCCAGTTGCCTGAAAGATCTTGATCTGGATCTCCATCCAGACCTCCAGTTGTCTGGAAGATCTTGATCTGGATCTCCATCCAGATCTCCAGTTGTCTGGAAGATCTTGATCTGGATCTCTATCCAGATCTCTACGTGTCTCGCTTTTAGCGATAAAACCGCCAATAGTAAAACATTACTTAGATTTAAGAAATCATACTCGTAGTAGTCTTTTTGTGTGTGCAATAAAATAACATAACATTTTCATACAAGCACATACATTGCTTCTGGCCCCATACTAGGATACCCTGTGTCGTGGGAACCAGAAATAACGACATCACAAACATGTAAACATCCAAGACCTGGGTTTTTTTTTGTTCCCAGCCGGGATTCGAACCCGGGACCTCTTGCATGGTAGGCAGACGCGCTACCGCTACGCCACAGAGGTCGTATAAAATATTCTCTATCTACCTTCTTCTTCGAAAGAAGAACGAAGAAGAAGATCTTCTTTGGGTCAGCGATTCAATGGGGAACTTGCGTCTAACTTAGAGTGAGATTGAATTTATACCATAGAGGAGGTAGAGAATAATTTTGATATGAAACAATAATAATATTTTTTCGGCCTTTTCGGGATCACGAAAGGGGCGAAAAAAATTTGGCTTTAAACGTCCCACTGCAGGGCACAGGCTTTCCCATAGGTTTAATTACCACGTGTGCCCACCGCGGATTGGTAATTTCAAGCGCTGAGGTATTTGAACATCTCAGACACAGCTTTCCTCACGATGTTTTCTTTCACAGCTAGTGAATGGTATGCCTTATATTATAACTTCACAAATGCACATAACTTATTTTATGTCCTTTTTTTATTGAATCTCAAACAGTTTCCCATAAGGGGGTTTTGGGTGTGTATGCATTTTACGCGATAGCTCGGACGTAACCCCAAAAAAACCTTTTCAACTAACCTCATAAACCATACCTTACCACTCCCTATCCTAACAAACCAGCACCGCCAACGCTCAATTTGTCCGTGCCACCCAACCCAAGAATCCTCCTCAGCAGATTTTTGACCCCCGACTCTTGACCAAGCTCCAGACTAACAGCCACAGGCGCCACCAAAGGAGGGGGAGTCCCTATGTAATTGTTCCTTTCTTTCGAACTATGCATCAGCTCTCCACTCCCGCTTTTCACCAGCGTGTTGATCTCGCGCATGACTGTTACGACGGGGACGATGTTCCGCCGATTCTTCACGAGGAACTCCATCATTTTGAAGAGGAAATTGTCAGAGTCTGGTTCTGGTGTCCGCTTGAAGAAGGAGATGAAGCGTTTCTGTCGGCGCTTGGTGTAGGCGGGCTCTGGCTCTTGGTAACTGGCTTCCAGGTCTTCGGTTGGGGACAATTGGCTGAGGTCTTTCTTTGTGTGCGTTGTGTATTTTTCGACTTTTGTGTGGGTCTCTTGAGACCTTTGAGACCCAAAACTTGGAAACCATTGGGCTTTAGTTTGATCGGATAGTTTGGAGTCAAAGCCTTGGGTTGTGGAAAGATTTTCTCCTGTTTTTTGGCAGTGCAATTCTTTTTCCTTTGTAGCAGATATTTCTTCAATGAATTCGGGTGCTGGATCAGGTATTTCTGGATGCAAGTCTATCTCCGGTGTTTGTTCTTTGGCTTGAGTTTCTTGGTTAGTGTCTTCAAGTTTTAACGTGACGTATTTTGCAGTTTTCTCAGGTCGTTTCGAGTTTCGTTCCCTCTTGCTGTATCCGAAGTATTTCTCCATCTTTTTGTGGAGTCTTCCCTTGTGTTTGTCCGCTTCTAGTTCGAAGAAGTAGTATCCTTTGAGTGCCTTCGCTACGGTGCGATCGGGACCTGCGAAAGATGTGCAATAAGTGCTGTACAGTTTGTTGTGCTTTAGTGAGTTTGTGCT
Source organism: Yponomeuta sedellus (assembly GCA_934045075.1). NCBI lineage: Eukaryota > Metazoa > Arthropoda > Insecta > Lepidoptera > Yponomeutidae > Yponomeuta > Yponomeuta sedellus. Next base: position 4,130,706 of record OW203749.1, read on the forward strand.
TCCTCCTAAATTATTTGGGACAGTGTAATGTGTCTTACCTGTTAACTGGTCGTAGAGCTATAAAAAAATAGATGATGCCAGTCCCCCCAAAACAAGTGGAGTTCTATACAAAGATAGTTATAAAAAAAATCTATTGGAAAGAATGGGAGTGAAATGCAATGGTTATAATAATAATAATATTGGCCTTTTTGCATCTACTTAATGAGATGATTTATACAGCGTCCAGTGGTATCTTCACTCACACTAGATGGGTGAAGGGACCACTCCGACGCTGTAGTGCCTGGGTTATGGTTGTATAGATGGTGTAGGCTTGCCCAGCACCTATACCATCCTGACAGCTTAGTCGGCCTAGCCCACAGGAAAGACTAGTCAATACGTGCGGAGCCAACCAAGCCGCGTGTTTCCTCACGATGTTTTTCCTTCACCGTTAGCGTGTGGTATTGCGACTGCAAATTCGCAAATGTACGTAACTTAGAAATTAAACAAAGTCATTGGTACATGCCCGCACTCGGGATCGAACCTGGGGCTCTCGCTTGCCAGTCTATGGTTCTACCCACTGAGCTACCACCGCTGTCAATGGTTATGTTGTGCAGAAAAATATGATGTTAATAACCTAGAGACAACACAAGCACTTGACCTAGTTCCATACAAGGATAACCTGTGTTATGGTAACCACATCCAGTTCTTGATATCCTGCAGCAGATTGTTTGTTAACATGATTTTATTTTTCCTGCGGTAGTAGGTACATAAGTCTGTTTAAATTTTAGGTCTCCATAACTTGGTCTAAATCCCTAAAAAGAGCATTACGTCATCATATTACATAACTACGTTTGCATAGAAACCACTTATATTGTACGTCCCATTCTCACCACGTGTCGCCATTGGCGTACCCTTTCCATCCCAAGACTTTACCACAAACTGTATGACTGTGGATATGGATTTGCTCTCGATTTCATGTGCTTTACATACCACATCATTACTTCAAACTTCTTGAGCATTAGCTCTCAGTTTCTTATGTCTATCCACATTACTACGAGCAGTCGTACGGGCACAAAGATACAAACTAAAATGAACCTTATCTATTTTTAAGTTTAGAGATTTAAATACTATCCCAAAAAAGCTGGTGTCGACGGGATTTTTTGCACGTAGATTGTACTTTCTAACTACGTAAGTGTTTAAGGGTTATTTTAGATTGAAATCGTGCTCCCCACATTTAGCCGGTCCTTGGTAATTCTGGATAGACCTTCACGTGAAGTGACTCCGAATTCCACATGCCTTGTTCCCCAAAACTTCATACCAAATTGCTCGACTGTGACGTCATATCTTACTGTGGACTGACTCCAAAGCCCATATGCGTGACCTGTTGACCCACGCACTCGCCGCTTCTATACCCTCGCCAGCTCTCGCACGATGAGGCCACGAAGGAGTCCGGACGCATCACGGACTCCGTGAAGAACTGGTACGAGCGCCAGTGACTGCAGAAGACTAGGGGGAAAGGGGATTGTTAGTGGGTGGATTAGAAAAGCAAATTTGGAAGTACATAATACATTCTTCGGTCATTAAACTCACGAGGGAGCGACAGATTTACACTTCTGACGGAAGTTCAAGGGAGCTTGCAATACAGAGACCAGCTACCGCCCGATCATCGACTTGAGGTCTTGGGCTATGAGTCTTTTCCAATTGAATCTGGTCAGACATCCTTTGTAGATTGCACTGAACAGAATGATGCAGTGCTGAACGCTAAACTCCAATGACTGAAACGACTAGGACATAATATGTTAGATGAGATCTTAATGAAGAGCTGTTAGTCCATTAGACCTTGGGTCATACGTCTTTCTAGTATGTTAATAGGTTTACTTGGTTGGTAAGTAATGGATGGGATGGTTAGTATAGGTAGTTAAAACTGAGATTTACACACTTAGTCCCAGTTGAGTATAACCATGGGAATATCAACATCACGTTGGCTGAAACGCAGGAATCATATGAATAATTGAAGGTTGAACAGACGATCAGCCTTGTTCTTTTTCCTGCCTTACGTTAGTTTACCACTCCTGTGCCCTCAAAGTGAGATCTCACCTTCAACGCTGTTCCTAGTCCTCAAGGAAGGTTTAATCTGTAATGTTTTGTTACTTACAATTTTTTAACACCTGCTCTTTAGATTAGATAATTCCAGTTCCCTCCAACCATAAGTGTGCCAAATGGTCAAACATCTGGATTCCCCTGAAAACCCAGTGCCCTTGAGCACTTTTCCAGACTTCCAGATGCCTGAAATTCGTCTGGTTCTTTAGCCAGCCTAGGTTTACGCTTGTAGGAACGTCGTTTCTGAATAGGAAAGGGAAGAAACCTAGTTCATGGCTGGGGACTAGGTTTTTTCCCTGGTAAACTCCGGTTCAGGTCCAGTGTTTATGGCCGGGAATTCTCTGAAAATCTTGCAGGAATATCGTTTCTAGAAAGTGTCACTTACATTTCTCAAGCAGCTGTTGTCTGGGCCAGAGAACCTCGAGCTCGCATCCTGGCTGCGGGCTGATGCCGCCGTTCGGGTAGAAGTCCACGTGTCCCATCGGGTGATGCACGCCTGTTAGAATTTAAATGCGATTAACATTTTCCACATAACTCACATATTTGTCATGATTCCAAATTAGGATACCCTGTGCTTTGGTAACCAGGCTATGGCATTACAAATAGGGGAGTACCTGTCTAATGGACTCTCATGAGAGTTTGGGCCTGTCAGTGTGAATTCTGGTAACTTTTTTTATAGCGAACTTAAATTAAATTCTTAAAACAATTTAAGGATTTAATTTCAGTCTTACCGACAATATTAATACTTTTGCGACTCACAAATAAAAGTTATGCAAGTTTTTGGAACCATGGATCTCGCTGTCTTCGTAGATCCCGAACATCAGACTTAACTGTGTTTGTTTTTCAAATGAAAAGTATAATTTCTGTCAATGTTCTTTGACTTCATAAGAACTGTTGCTGCCAATATCCCAAGATCATGAGCTCCAAGGACTTCTGTTACGCGTTTTCAATTCTCATCACCAATTCCAGCTACAAACCTGGAATTTGTGACTCGATACTTATTTCCATACATACGTACATAACCTCACCTTTTATCCCAGAGGGGTAGGCAGAGACCAGGGACTGCCACTTGCCACGATCCTGACAGATCACTTTCGCTTCATCAACGAAGATACTTATTTTCCCTTGCTTATTTTCGTCCTTACCAAAAATGCCGGCGTCTGTGTGTATGACGTCCACGAACTGCGCGTCGCTGGGGTCCAGCTTCTGCTCCAGGGGAAGCTTCTCGAACAACGGACTGGCCGGGTCCAGACCGGTTATCCTGGCCACGCGGCCTGGAACAAGACCAGAGAGTCTAGCGTGAGGGTAGAATTGATATTAGTGACGGTTAAGGTTTCCAGGGCCTATTTGGCGTAAAGATGAGCACTAGAAGTTGTGATCTATGTCTGGACAAAAGCCTTTAGAGCAAAGAGGTTGTGTATTGGAAAGGGCAAAAATGACAGAGGCCTTATGGGCGGCTTGATAACTTCTGACAGTAAGGCCCGCCACTGTTTTACAATCCTCCACCGATCCGGACTTGGCCTCCGTGGTGGAGTACGGCTTAACCTTCCTGCGATGCAGTGTCCCGTGCCCCAGCGCTGGGGACATAGAAGGGTTGTTATCGACGTAAATAATACCCGAAACCTGCGTGCCAGCTTACCTGAGTGTATGGCCGCACCAGCCACACCCGCCGCCTGCGCACCCAAGCTGTGTCCCACCAGGTGCAGCTTTGACAAGTCTAGACCCCTGATGAAAAAAGGATTCATTAAGTTGTGTTGACACTATGCCGTTGACTTCACGGCGGAGCCACTTGCATGAATACCCCCCCCCCCCGCTCTTTTCCTCTTTTTTCCTCATCGCTCTTCTTCGCCTTCCTCTTCCCTGCTTCGCCCTCTTCCTCTCTTCGCCATCACACTCTCGTTTTTGATGATCTGTCATCCCTCCTCTCTCCTACCCATTCCTTCTTCTCTCCCATTCCTCTAGTCTCACTATCTTCTACTCCTTCCTCGTCTCTCCATATCTCACTTATCCCACTTGCATTCATCCTCTCTTTCCCCCTATCTTCTCCCCGTCGCACTTGTCCTCTCTTCTCCCCTCGCTCACTTCCTTTCTTCAAGCTCTCGCTCTCTCCATCTTCTTCTCTATCTCCATTCTCTTACTAATAAGCCTCCTCCTAAGCCTACCCTATCCCGATTTTTCTCTTCTCGCCCACGGTCTTTCCCTATCTTCCTCCTCTCTTTCCGCATTTGAATATCTTCCTTTTTTCTCTCCCTGTCTGCCCGTTTTTTTCCTGTCCTCTCTCCGCCTTTTCATACTCACCCTTCTGTCACTTACTCTCTTCCCATTTAACATAACATAACATTTACATACAAGCACATACATCGCTTCTGGCCCCACACTAGGATACCCTGTGTCGTGGGAACCAGAAACAATGACATCACAAACATGTAAACATCCAAGATCTGGGCTTTTTTTTGTTCCCAGCCGGGATTCGCACCCGGGACCTCTTGCATAGTAGGCAGACGCGCTACCGCTACGCCACAGAGGTCGTCTTTGATGTACCCCCTACCTCTTCCCTATCTCTTCTTCCTCTCTCCTTTCTCCCCATGTATATTTTCTTTCCCTATCGTCTCCACACGCTTCCCCCCCATCCCTCTATCGTCCGTCACACTCACCGTGAGACCAAGTAATCCACGAATCGCGCGGCGAACTGGCCTATGTACCAGGTGTTCTCGGCCGCTGTGAAGTACCAGGGGCCGGCCTCCAGACGTTGGGCGTCCACCATTATCACGTTCGTGTCTCCGCGGAGGATGTAAGCTGTCATAAGTTGAAAGGAGGTTAGAGTTAGGCCAAGTAAATAAAAAAAACTAATAAATAAAAAAGTCATATATAATACAATCATGTGGGTACATCGACATCGTTCCGATGTAAAAAATCACACTCTTTAGTTTATTTTTAGTAAATATTTTTGTAATGTATTGTATTTCTTTATTTCGGATAAATAACAATCTATAGGTTGTTAGTAAAATGACACTCAGTATTAATACTGAATATGTTAGTGAGATCACAACCCATACATAAATTATAAAATAAAATATTTAATTACATTTAAAAGTTAATAATTAAATATTTTGGAGTCGAAATTTAAATTTAAATTTTTAAGTTCAACTCCAAACTTATACTTTGGTTTACACAAAAGCGAGTCCCAGTGTCTAATTATTGGGCTATCCATCCTGTGATTTGTGATATCGACTGCTGTTTTTTTGTATTATTTTTGTGTCAAGATAGACTCTTTTACTTGACTTTTCTTTCTCATATCGTAAAGAAAGATGTCTGAGGTGTTTACATACATTAGCGGTTACAATCGCCAATCCGCGGCGGGCACGCGTGGCGATTAAGCCCGTACTCTCCCACTGAGGGATGGCCTATGCCCTGCACTGAGACGTATGCAGGTTTCTTGTGCGGACTCTTCCAAAACCAAACTTTCTCAGTGTTACAATACGTGTGGTATTTTACACACACTCACCCACACACACAGACACACACACCCTTACACACACACCCACACACCCACACATACACATACGCACACACCCTTACACACACATAAACACACACACACAACGCGCGCCGATTGTACCGCAATCTAATATAAACTGAAGATTTTGATATTTGATGCTGAAGCTCACGTGGCCTAGTATAATGGGGCCTCTAGGCGGGCCATATTTTCACGAAAATGTGTAGCTGCAAATGTGTGGCCAGTAGCATCAGCCATCATTTACGGCTAGACTATGAAATATTTGGCAATATTTTTAGTATGGCCGGGATATATTGTGACATATTTTTTGTGTATCCGATGATTTTTTAGCATCCCAGCCATATGGCCGGAACGATCGCTTTGCAATCGAAAATACTGCAATATTTTCTCAGCCTGTCTCGCTTTACGGCCTAAGTGCGTCCCTTTTTCATGCTACGTGAAGTGAAGTTTGCTGCGATTTGTTCGACTAGAGCTGTGTTCGTGTTTGTTTTGTTTCTCTTTATTTTGGTTCTTTCGTGTTTATGTATGTAGCCCGTGAAAAGACAAAATATTGAGCCATATACTGTTGTAGAAATGTTGCCTGGAATGGCCGGGATATACATTTTCCAGCCATGTGCTGCATTCAAATGTTTTTTGTATTTTCGGGATATAGTGTAGCCAAATATTTCACAAAAAGTGTAGCCCGTCCAGAGGCCCCTTAATCGAGTGATTGGAATCAATCACTTAAGTTCAGCAACAACAGGGGTGTCAGGTGAGGGGTGAGTGAGCGTCCCGTGACTACTGCTAGTGGCATTTTTCCAAGCACTGCCAGGTGGTGCCGGCAGTCATGTAAAGGCAGTCGTTAAGCCTTGACAGAGGCCTTATGGGCGGCTTGATAACTTCTGACGGTAAGGCATGTGATTGCCTTACAATCCTCCACCAATCCGGACTTGGCCCCCGTGGTGGAGTATGGAAGAGACCCCAGCAGTGGGGACATGCGAGGGTTGATATCGATTGATACTGTGGGCTACACTCACCCTCTCGCATCATGAGCGCACTTCCAGCGTCTGGATTCTCCAAGAAGGCGTGGAAGAATATCATCGTGGGATCCTTGAAGTCTATGTGGGACGCTGCCAGCCTTTTGTCGTCGTTCACGAAGAGCTCTTCGTAAACTGTCGGGTTGTGCCTGCGGAGATAAAAAAATATATACTTAAATCTAAGATAATAATAGGCGTGACGACATTACGCCTGTATTAATACATCCTTCATAGGGCATTGTATACGCTTCTATAATAAAATCCCTGAAGATATATTAAGCTTGCCTGAAACGCGGTTCAAAAAATGTGTAAAGTACACTTTGTGCCAAAAGGGGTACTATTACATAAAGGATTATTTAGATGACAATGATGTCTGGAATTAAATCCAGTACAATGCATGAGTTTTAATTTTAAAATAATTATGTAAACTCTCTAATTAAGGATTCTGAAAAGACGTTGGGAGTTTTTTTGTCCATTTTTTCTCCAAAATGATCTAGATTGTGAAACGGACGCCTAGTTTGAATTGTAACGTTCACTAAGCCGCAGCTTCTGCGCTACTTTGAATAAAACCTTTTTATTTCATTTCATTATCGCAGAGGGGTAGGCAGAGACGCACGATCCTGACAGATCACCTTCGCTTCATCAACGTTCTTAAGTCGTTGCACGCACGCACGCCGGTTCCGGGTCATCGTCGTCGTCAGGCTTTGCTAGTTAACTGCTGGACATAGCCCTCCCCTAAAGAGCGCCACGTTGTGCTATCATAGGGGGTAATGCCCATAATCCCCACGCTGGGCATGCGGGTTGGGGATCGCAGTTTGGTGTTATTGTACTGCAGGGGGCGCTGCTGCCCACCCCCCGGTTTGTGTCCCTCAGTCGCCTTTTACGACACCCGCGGGAAGAATTGGGTTCGTGCTATTCTCTAGGCCGACACCACACACACACACATACAGAAGGTTCCGGGTACTTTTTATCAAATAATCATCACAAACTGCTATTAGCAATAAGGCCGCCAATTGTACCTCTTCTTTTGTAACTGTTGTCTCTGTAATTATTTTCTGGTGTGTACAATAAAGAATTAGATTAAATAATTAAGAAAGAATTCTTATTTTATCTCGTCTCGTCTCGTCTCGTCTCGTCTCGTCTCGTCTCGTCTCGTCTCGTCTCGTCTCGTCTCGTCTCGTCTCGTCTCGTCTCGTCTCGTCTCGTCTCGTCCCATCTCATCTTATCTTAAATACTAACCTGGTATAGAGCCTGAAACCGACATCATTCGAGTTCCTCACGATGGGACACTTTGCCTTGTCTATTGGCAGTATCTGAAGGTAGGAGTTTTCGAACTCTATGCCCGGAGGGCCTGTCAAGAAAAAAAAAACTATTAAAATCTGAAGTAGTTCCCAAGAAGTCTGTAGATGGCGCCGAACTGGCTAGGTTACTAGGCGTAGGTACGTTACGATTTCGATATCAACTTCAGGTTTATCTGTGCCGAATTTCATCTCAATTCGTTCAGCCGTTCTTAAGTGATTGAGCAACAAATATCCATCCATAGATAAAAAACTTTCACATTTGTAATACTATAGTGAGAAGTAAATTATCAAGCCGCCTTATGGGCGGCTTGATATCTTCTGACAGTAAGGCCCGCCACTGCCATACAAAACCTCCACCAACCCGGACTTGGTCCCCGTGGTGGAGTATCGCCTAACCTTCTTGCGATGCAGGAAGAGACCCTTGCCCCAGCAGTGGGGACACAAGGGTTGATATCGAGAAGATTATAAAAGATTTTCCAGTACAGTTGTAAATCATTTTCTATGCTCTATTTGGAGATAAAACCCTGAGTTTATTCTTTATAAAAGTTACGTAACTATCCTTAGAAATGTCTTCCAAATAGGTTCTCCGAAGGGTCTCAAACGGATCGGTCTGTAATCTATATCTGTGACGAATTTCATCTCAATCCGTTCAGCCGTTCTTACGTGATTGAGTAACAAACGACCATACATACATAAAATTTTTCACATTTCTAATATTATAGTGAGAAGTAAGATAAAAAAATATTTCTCAGTACATTTGTAAATTTCCGTGCTCTATTTGCAGATAGTCCGTAGTTTAATCCGCATAAAAGTTACATAACTATCTTTAGAAGCGTCTCCCAAACGGTTCAGAATATGATCTATCTCTGTGCAGAATTTCATCCCAATCCGTCCAGCCGTCCGGGCTTGATTGAGTAAAAAACAACCATAAATTCATACAAACTTTCACATTTCTAATATTATAGTGAGAAGTAAGATTAAAAAACATTTCCAGAACAGTAAATTTAATCCATACTCTTGTAACAGTGCAAACCTCTTTACAGCATTTGTTTTATATTTCTCTGTGGCGTAGCGGTAGTGCATCTACCTACCATGCAAGAGGTCCCGGGTTCGACTCCCGGCTGAAAACAAAAAAAAAAAACTCCAGGTCTTGGATGTTTACATGTTTGTGATGTCGTTGTTTCTGCTTCCCACGCCACAGGGTATCCTAGTGTGGGGCCAGAGGCAATGTATGTGCCAGTATGTAAATGTTATATTATATTATTTATAAAACGTTCTACAACTTCGCACTCTATTTGGAGATAAAGCCCTTAGTTTATTCCCCACAAAAGTTACATAGCTGTGCTTAGAAACGTCTCCCGAATGGGTTCCTCACGATTGCGCCGTGAAATCAACGTCGAATGTATGAATTCCATTATCGCTGCGGTCGAGTGCCCTACAACCACTCGGCGACCACACATGTCGTTATTTTAAATTGGCAATCTCAGAATCGCTCGTATCCCCGGCTGCCTGAGTGATCTTAAACGATCACAAAGGTTAAGCAACACACAGCGCGTTCAGTGCATGGGTGACCGTCTATGACTAACGCTAGTGGCATTTTTCCGAGCGGATCCGTGCTTCGCAAGGCACGTTAAGCAGTGGTTGCCGGCTCCCGTCGATAGATGGCAGTCGTTAAGCCAAGTCAGAGGCCTTGGGGCGGCTTGAAAACTTCTGACAGTAAGACCAGCCACTAGTCTTGCAAGCCGCCACCAATCCGGACTTGGCCCTTGTGGGGTATGGCCTTTATCTTCCTCAGGGACGAGACCCGTGCCCCTCGGTGGGGACATAATGGGTTGATGATGATGATTCGCGATACTCATACATAGTTATATGTTAAACGGGTCAAATCGCGATTATTTATAAGGTAAAACGTAATAACCTTACAGTGGGTCTCGTGTAGACTCGGGTAGAGTCTACACGAGACCCACGGCAACTGTAACGCTGCCGAAACGTCGGGAAATAAGGTAATTACGTTTTAGCTAATAAATAATCGCGATTTGACCCGTTTAATATATAACTATGATGATAATTAATCTCAAAAATACGAATTTACAGCATGTAAATATGAAAATTCTTATTGACCAAAGAAACAAGCGCTCGCGACCTAGACGAACCGAGTGATTGTAATCAATCACTCGAGAGAGAGAGAAAGAAAGAAAGAAAGAAAGAAAGAAAGAAAGAAAGAAAGAAAGAAAGATAAATAATTTAAAAAAAGAGAAGAAAGAGAAATAACTTGAGAACAACAGGCGCTTTCAGGTGCACGATGATGAGTGACCGACCGTCCCGTGACTACCGCTAGTGGCATTATTTCCGAGCGCTTCGAGGCCTATGTTAGCTATGGGCGACCTCTGTGGCATAGCGGTAGCGCGTCTGCCTACCATGCAAGAGGTCCCGGGTTCGAATCCCGGCTGGGAACAAAAAAAAAGCCCAGGTCTTGGATGTTTTCATGTTTGTGATGTCGTTATTTCTGGTTCCCACGACACAGGGTATCCTAGTGTTGGGCCAGAAGCAATGTATGTGTTTGTATGTAAATGTTATGTCGTATCTATCTACGTAATGAGATGATTTATACAGCGTCCAGTGGCACCTTCACTTACACTAGACGGGTGAAGGGACCACTCGAACGATGCAGTGCCTGGGACACCGTTTTAGGCTGGCCCAGCACCTATACCATTCTGACAGCTAAGTCCGCCTACCCCACAAAAAAAAATCACTAGACAATACGTGCGTCGTCACCCAAGCCGCGAATTTAGCGACTACAAATTCGCAGATGTATAGTCTGTTAGCGTTTAGAATATACCTCGGCTAGTATCGGATAGAATCGGATATATTCGTGTAATAGAAATATCGGAACTAATAGGACACTATATTTCGAAATCGGAACTAATATGACACTTAATTTCGAAATAGGAACTAATATGACACTTAATTTCGATATCGGAACTAGATCATCAGTACGAAAACCGGCGAAAATTGGCGAAAACCGAAGCCTACTCTAGAGGCCGAGGTATATTCTAAAAACTAACAGACTATACGTAACTTAGGTATCCCACTAATGCTTTACGTAAAACTGTCGCCTAGTCAGGTGGTTATGCCATATCCCGGCCGAAGTCTCTTACATGGAAAAAGCTTAGTAAATTACATCTGGTATCTACTTGACTAGGAGGTGGCCCGACCACTAGGCGGTAGGTCAACTGTGTAATTATGCGTTATGTAAACCAGTTGGCTTACGCCCGGTTCCTACAAATAAAATATGAAGTAAAATATAATCACACACACACAAACACACCCTCATACACACGTCACAGGCTCGGCCTAGTGCGAGAGCCCACGAGTCCATAGTAGCACTGTTTTTGTTTACACCTATTGTCTCGATACTCGACATTGTTTCGTGCTTATATTCTTTTTTAATGCACTTAGCACGGGTCTAAGGACAATTTTAAAACCTATTTAGAGGCTAAAAATTCCACCCATGCCGGGACTAGAACCCGCGATCTCGGGTTAACCGTGCCAGCGCTATTCCAACTGAACTAATGGGGGACTCACCGGCATCAGTGAAATTTCGAACCTCTTTACTCTCTACTCTCACTAATACTGTCTGTATTACGTACGAGTACAGGCAGCAACAACTGGCTGAAGTAACTTGCATCACTTGCAGCCCCGGGTACCTACTTTGCAGTTAGATTTTACATCGGAATGATATCGGGTATATAGAATGTGCCGTGGCACGGTTAGGCAGAGGTCGCGGGTTCGCGTCCCGGCATGGGTGGAATTTTTAGCCTCTAAATAGGGTTTTAAAAGATAAGCAACTCTAGTTAATTAAATAGTACATAATATTTTCAAAAATTTATTTACTTGCGTCCGTAAAAGCCGCTCCAGAATTCCATCAAAACCGCTCCAGAATTCGGAAAATACCGCTCCAACATTTTGTAATAACCGCTCCAGAATTTAGTAAATTCCGCTCCGGTATTACGTAAATACCGCTCCAGAATTCCGTAAATACCGCTCCAGAATCCTGTAAATACCGCTCCAGAATAGCAACGCTCAACTGAGTGACGCTAGCTATTAAGTTCAGCTCCACAAAGTACATGTTTATTATGATGAAACAAATACAATTTCTTCGCGGCATGCCAGATGGTATTTGAAGCGCGACGCGCTTGCTCAAACTATTAGTAAGCGAATCGTTAAATAATTAAGTCCTTGCCGTCTCAATTCATCGCACTTAGCGGTCATTTTTCGAGAAACAACGGTTCTATAATAAAATCCTTGAAGATATATTAAGCTTGCATAAAACGAGGTTCAAAAAATGTGTTTATCTTAATACACTTTGTGCCAAAAGGACTACTATAACGTAAAGGATTATTTAGATGACCATGATGTCTGGAATTAAAGCCAGTACAATGCATGAGTTCTATGTTTTATCATAATTATGTAAACTCTGTTAATTAAGGACTTTTAAAAGACTAAGTTTGGAGTTTTTTGTCCATTTTTTCTCCAAAATGATCTAGATTTTTAAATGCCCACCTAGTTTGACTTGTAACGTTCATTAAGCCGCTGTTTCTTTGAATAAAAACTTTTCATTTAGTTTTATTTAATTTGACAAATGTATACATTAACTGGATATATTATACTACATTGGCTTAAAAACCTATTTAGAGGCTAAAAATTTCACCCATGCCGGGATTCGAACCCGCAACCTCTGGCTATCCGTGCCAGCGCTCTACCAATTGAGCCAATGGGCGACTCACATTGGTTTGATTGCCCTGTTGGTCTAGCCGTAAAGGGCTTAGCTACCAAGACAGAGGTCTTGGGTTCGATTACCACCTCAGTCTGGGTGTATTTTCAAGTTTGTAAGGTCTTTGGCTGGTTACCATAGTACTGGGTATCCTAGTTTGGGACCAGGTCAAGTGATTGTGTTGTGTGAAAGATATTTATATTTAAAACCACGGGGTAAGAGATAGTGAGAGCTCACGTGACGTCATGTCCGCCTGCGTAGAGATACCGACTCGTGTCATTTCAGTTTTCGATATCATACATTACATAACCTCACGCCTGTATCCCAGACGGATTGGCAGAGACCAGGGACTGTCACCTGCCACGATCCTGACAGATCACCCTCGCTTCATCAACGTTCATAAGTCGTTGCAAGCACGCACGCCGGTTCCGGGTACTTTATTCGATATCAACCCTTACATTTCCCCACTGTTGGGGCACGGGTCTCTTCCTGCATCGCACGAAGGCTAGGCCATACTCCACCACGGGGCCAAGTTCGGGTTGGTGGAATTGTAAGACACCGGCGGCGGACCTTACTGTTAGAAGTTATCAAGACGTCCATAAGGCCTCTGACATGGCTTAAAGACTGTCGTTGTATGACAACCGGCACCAACGGCTTAGCGCGCATTGCGGAGCACGGATGCGCTCGGAAAAATGCCAATAGCGGTAGTCACGGGTCGGTCATCCATCCTGCGCCTGTTGTTACTCATATGATTGATTCGAATCACTCGGTGCGATGAGGCCACGAGCGCTATAATATTGTTATTATTAAAATTCTTTATGGCACAAATATTGTATATGTAAATATTTATTTCTTTGTGTACAATCCCATTTATAATATTAAATGTGAGACTTTGTTCCTCAATGACGCAATAACGGCTGAACGGATTTACTTGTAAATAATAATAAAAATACATACATACATAACCTCACGCCTGTATCACAGAGGGGTAGGCAGAGACCAGGGACTGCCACTTGCCAATAGTAAAAATAAAATATAGTTTATTTGCCAGTTACAAGTAAAAGAATAATACAAAAAAGAAATATTCACAGATACATCTTTACTGCACTGTTAAACAATTTCTACTTCGTGAGGTAGCTTGAGATCTCCACACTAGGCATGCGAATTTATATAATATGAAATTGTGCGTATTTTATGTAGGTACATTGTCCAACTGTGAAATAATATAAATAGTAACTTGGCGTCAATATAGACAGACTGAAGTCTGAATTGAGACATCGGATACTATATCCCGGTAATGCTTTCCCGTGGAATAATTTCTAAAGCTAATAAAGCTAGTAATAGTATTTATTGTATTGAATCTATCGTCGAGTTAGCACCTATAACACAAGTCATGTAGTTGTACTTAGTATAGGGCTAACGAGATCTGTATAATATGTCCATGAATATTTACTTTAACAAAATAAATGTAGCTGGTTAATTTTGCGATGGCATTTCAAAACACCTAAAATTCATGGTAAGTATATAATCAAATTATGGAACCCCATATTTTTAATGAAAAAATTGTAGGAATAATTCACAATACTCACGTATCATTGACAGAAAACATGCGAAGGGTATCGATGCAATTGGATGCATTTTGTTATCCTAATTTAACACTAACTCTATAATTTAAACTCAACACAAACTTTAGAAAAATCACACATAAAAAATTATTCGACAATCTATTTCAATTTAAAAAAATATGTTTCGGATGCCCAAAAAAATAAGCACTAAAAAAGTCTGCTCTAACAAAACAAAAGAACATTCCAATTTAGAAAAGAAAAATTAAACTTTTTTTCATAAAGGTTTTCGCGCCAAAAGCGAGCCTGCCAGTTGCCACGTAAAAAGCAAGTTGAGACGACAGGGTAACTTTTCCGTCGCGCGCTGGAAAACTCTGGTGGGGAGCGTACTAGATTTTCAGGTTATGTTTTACTGGTTTTGCTTATGGTAGTAGAAGACAAGGTGTCTTACTAGGTGTCTTAGGTGTCTTAGACATTCACTTAACGCTTCGGAGATCGGAGAGGCCATAAATAAACGTGGTATTTTTTTTCTCTACCACTATTCATAGTGTGACCTGTCAAAGAGTCATTCTAGTCAGGTGGTACAAAAAGGCGCCGTATAAATCTTGCTTTAACTATGACTACAACTTGAACGTTACGCCGTTTAAATTATGTAGCTTTTATCAATACTCGATTTATCATAAATTAATGTTTTTATGGATCTATACCATTTTTAGAAAACGTTTGGAATTCAATGAAAAACTAGCTTAATCACCACGCTTCTCCACCGCGGATTGCCATTTGCGTTTGATTGCGCTGAGTTATTTGAACACATCAGACACATTAATAACAATATTTACGAATTACTACGTATAAACTAGTGGGGTGGAGGCGGTCTTGGCGTGTACTACGGGTGATTACCGAGTGGAGGAAGGTAAAAAAATAAAAAAATGGAATTGTCAAAGAGTTAAAATAAAAGAATTGTAAAAGAGTTTTTGCAACGGTTTTTTTGCGATGTAACATAGATGAGGGGGCCATCCATAACGCAAGTCACGTGCCCCCTAAACCTAAAGTGACAATATGACCTCTTCACCTTTAGGCTTGCCCAGCAACTCCACCTGGCAGCTTAGTCGCCTAGCCCACAGAAAAGTCACGTCGCGTCCCGTCTAAAACAGACACTGCAGCGTAAGAGTGGTCTCTTCACCTATCCAGTGTGAGCGAAGATGTCACTGGACGCTGTATAAATCATTTCATTACGTAGATGCAGAGCTATGACCTCGCACGTTCTGTTAGGTTCATGGCCTCATTTTCTCAATTTTGCGGACATAAGTAAAGTCGCCGCGCAGTGTCTAATATAAAAATTGTAGTAGGTGCATGCCGCGGGCAGTCGAGCCCTAACTCACAAACCTATCGGATTACCTTTAATTACCTCCACCAACCCGGACTTGGCCCCCGCGGTGGAGTATGGCCTAAACTTCCTGCGATGCAGGAAGAGATCCGTGCCCCAGCAGTGGAGACATACAAGGGTTGATATCGATCGATCGACGTGAAGTGACCTTTTTACCAAATTTCCGGACTATTCCGGACTAATAAACATCAGTTGCGTTGCGCCACCAGTGGTTTAATTCCAAAGCACCTTGTGGAGCGCCATCCTCGCCCACTAACAGTTTGCTGAAAACTGACACTAACGCAATAGAACGCCCCCTTACGCGGTACCAGTTTCGTCATAGAAATTTAATCATACGTATCTCGGTAGCATAGTTAAAAGTTGTTGGATCTAAATGAATACTTCCTGCGGCCTGTATTGAGAAATTGACAGATACTTTATTTTGGTTCGAGGAAGTCAACTTGATGCTGGTTGTATAACATAACATTTACATACAGGCACATACATTGCTTCTGGCCCCACACTAGGATACCCTGTGTCGTGGGAACCAGAAACAACGACATCACAAACATGTAAACATCCAAGACCTGGTTTTTTTTTTGTTGCCAGCCGGGATTCGAACCCGGCTGTATACTAATGTGATTGATAATCTTTTTTGAATTTGATAATCCATATTTCATAGGATGGTCCGTTTTATAACACTACTACGTCAATCTTTATAGCCTGCGTTGCATACAAGACTCATAACCTGGCGCTGCATTTCTCTGTGTGTTAAATTATGCGGCGACTGTACACTCACCCACGAGTGAAAGTAGTAATGTGTGTTATTATCAAAGGCCTAATTACACACTCCTGACTGATTCCTGACGTTGTAGCAATATATTTTGTTTATTAGGCATATAAAACAGATAATAATCTGTGGTGTAATATAATTTATATGTCGCTGAGCCAAGTCGGATGCCTTAGGGGGCGGCTTGACAACTTCCTTGAAAATCCAAAATGAAGTCAAAATACATTATTGGCACCTATAATGCTCGCTGCGTCGAATCGTTTGTAGCCCCGGCTGCCTGAGTGGTCGAAAACGATCATGACGGTTAAGAAACATAGGGCGTGTTCAGTGCATGGATAGGTGACCGTCTATGAATAACGCTAGTGGCATTTCCGCCGGCTTATTACGTATCTTGAAATGACAAGCAACAGGCAAAAATTGCGCAATATCTGCTGTCAAAGTCAAATTTTGTATTACCGACTGGCAACGCGACAGCAACAAGATCAAAAAAATCGATCGCAACGCCATCTGCAAAGCGACAGCGACCGGGGAACTAAAAATGCATTTTTTGTCGTTTGGCTGTGGCGGTTTGGTATTACGTAGCACTATTTGACAGCGATCGACAGCAGATTGAAATGTCAAACGGCGATTTTTGAACAACAACTAAAGTGGTGTCTGCAAGGCAGTTGCTATGTGGTTGCTATTCGTTTGCTTACTTTATTAACTGTTTACCGGCTGACATCGTCATGGGAAAGCGATACTGAAATAAGAGTGCGTATCGAAATTGCCCGAGCTTCATTTAAATTGTGTTCTCTGTTCATTTATGACGTTGAGTAAAGTACTGTGCTTTCGGCAACTCTCGATCAAACTCCGCAATAAGATCCTGCATTGTTATATATGGCCTGTCGTTCTTTACGGATGCGAGTCATGGACCGTAAAGAAAGAACTCAAAAAAAGACTCGCGCCTTTCGAGATGTGGTGCTACCGACGAATGTTCCGGATCAGCTGGACCGAAAAAGTCACCAACGTTGAGGTCCTTAGACGGATGGACACGAAGGAGAATCTTGTCCGCACGATCAAGCAGCGGAAAGTAGCTTACTTAGGCCATGTGCTGCGATGCAGTAAATACCAATTACTGCGGACTATTTTGATGGGCAAGGTGGAAGGAAAGAGAAGGCCGGGCAGGATGTCATGGTTGTGCAACATCAAGGAGTGGACCAGTGTTAAAACTGCGGAGGAGCTGTTCAGAATTGCACTCAACAGAGATCGCTGTAAAGAGCTGACTGCCAACCTCAAGTAATGGAGAGGCACTTTAAGAAGATAAACTGTTTAAAAATAAACTAATAGATATAGTTTTAAAACTATGGCTCGTGCACTTCTCTTGATGGCTGCATTAGAGGCTGAGGAGATGAGACAGGAACCCAGGAGGACAGCCTCACTGAGATGTCGACTACCTATGTGAGGAAGCCAACGCGTACAACTTGTCCGATTGGGAATTTCAGTCTCATTACAGACTTTCAAAGGATCTAGTCAGGCAGTTGATAGTGCTACAGATTGTATGAAAATATTGAAAAATTAACCAAGTGTGTTAGTAGGCATTCTGCTATCAAATCTTGTCAAATGATTAGGGTACCTATAGAATGCATGTACATGCATGAATTTTATGTCCTTCTAAAAATTAACCCTTTCGCGGATGCGCATATGCATAACAATTAAAAGAACAATAGATTTTAAAAACGTCCGCAGAAGTGTTAAGTTCAAATTAATATTAATTACTTTCATTTCAGGTATTTGTTGCCAATCATAATTACATTGAAATTAAAAGTACACATTCTGATCTTATTTGTTTAATTTTAGTACATTTGCATAGGTATTTATGACAATAAACTGACACAAACATAAATTTTCATAAAAGTAGGTATGAAACATGCTATGGAAACTAGTTTCAGATTCAAATTCATAAGTTTTATTCAAAGTTCAAACAAAATATTACTTTATGAATATCAAATTCACAATTAATAGAGTTTGTGGAGAAGAAACTAAACTTCCACATTTATTCTTTTCAAAACAGTCTTAAGTTTAATTAACAAACTTTAAAATTTATTACTATAATTTAGCCTCTAAATAGGTTATTATAATATACTTTTTTTGCACAGAGTGCTCTATGCACAAAATATTAGATTTACTAAAAGCCAAGAATAATACCCAAGAACCTATTCATTATTATTTTTAGATTTTAGTAAATTTAATATTTTATGCATAGCTTCCATATGCATCCGAGATATTTCCACAAATGTTTTTAATGCATCTGCAATAACTAAGGTAGCCTCCGCTTGTTTTTCTTCTGCAGCCACCCTCCTTTAGAAGTCAATGACCCAATCTGATGAAACACCTACAAATAAAATAGTAGTGTGAAATAAAGTTTGTGAATATTATAATTATTATGTAATTAATAAAAGGCAAATTCGACACGTTTATTCATTTAACGCTAGGGATTTAGGGACGTAGTTTTAGTCACATTATCATCACCCTTTATTATGACATAGATTTAATCGAGTTTGTAGTAAATTAAACATAAAACATACTTGTGGCAGAACAGATCTTGGACGTCTTGGGATCATACTAGGGCGGCTTACTGGACTTTCATGGTCACCTATGAGTACATGAAAGTACAGAATTTTTAAATTTTACATTTAAATAGAAAACTGTCTCGCCAATTTTCTAGAGGGGTAGACATAATAAATAAAAAATATTTGACCTTTTAATATAGCTAACCTAACACCTTTATTCTAATGGAAATATAATTCGTCAAAAATTTATTATTTTTAAATGCTTAATATTGGAATACTATTTTTATTTTAATGCACTAACCCGTGCTAAGGAACAAATTTAAAAACCTATTTAGAGGCTAAAAATTTCACCCATAAAAATTTCATCACGGATAGCCAGAGGTTGCGGGTTCGAATCCCGGCATGGGCGAAATTTTTAGCCTCTAAATAGGTTTTTAAATTAATATTGGAATGTTAATAACATAATTTATACATAAATGTAGATTACCTGTTTGCTAAAAGCTATCTTGCTCATTGACCACTGTTGGCACTGTCTCTGGGTCAGTAGGAGTTTCCATGTTATTGGTAATAGTTGGCTAAAAAAACACAATGACATTAATAACAAAAGATTAATATCATAGGGTAGTTTTCATTTACCTTTTAGATAATGGAACTTACAAAGACTGGCACTCTGTGTTCGATGTTACCAAAAACAGCAGCCTCTCCAATCATAGCCAGTACCGTCTTATCTGTTTCAGACAAGTCATCTAAAGGTACTAGGCCCACCACTAGTTCCCATTGCTTGACGTCTCCTTTCAGAAGCGCGACTCTTCACCTTATGTTTAAGGTCAGCCCAGTACTAAAACAAAACAAAAGAATAAGTTTCCAGTTAAGATGAAACCTAATTACCTACATAAAACTAATAAAATTTAGTTTTATTTATTTTATTTTAGTATTTGTGATAGGTACATACCCGTTTCCAACGCTTTTCTAACTTGGAGGAGCCTCAACCATGGGCATTTAGTACAGCGCTAGGTTATCCCATTCTCGATCAATGTTCTCTTTTGATAGGGAACCCAGGCCAACACCTTTGGCCACAGCTGGATTAGCTTCTAGGAAGTCTAAAAGCTCCGCTCGCTGGTTATTGGATACGCGGTGTTCCATGGTACAAAACTAAACAGGAAAAATGATTTGTATTGGTAAGTTAAATGGGAAGGATTTTAAGTTATGAAATTAAATATGACCAATTATATAAAAATCATAGTTTTGCAACTTACAAGTATCCACAAGTTGAAGCGATCGCAGTTGACGCACATTTATCCAATTTCGGTAGTCACCAAAGAGTATAAAGTAGTCACAATACCTCGAAATTGAGTAAAAAAGACGAACTTCGTACATTTCACACGAATTAGCAAAAAGTTTTTGAACATAAATCTAACTAGTCTTCAACGTTTAGCAGATGTTTACAATAATTGCAACGAAAAAGCCGCGAAATGACAGACGATACAAGTGTGTTTGACGTTTTGTAGTTCCATCGATGGCTACCTGACTGCTAGTGGCGCTAGTAAAAGTGCATTAGCGGCCAGCAAGCAGCTAGCAGACGATAAGCTTAGATAATACAGTTTTTTTTGCAACCGCTGGACCGGTCGCTGTCGCTCTGCTGTTGCTTTGCTTTCCGGTGGCTGTCGCGCTGCGGTTGCTTTGAAATACGTAATAAGCCTGCCGAGCGGTTCCGTGCTTCGCAAGGCACGTTGAGCAGTTGATGCCGGCTGCCGTCGAGAAATGGCAGAAGTAAAGCCAAGTCAGAGGACTTAGGGCGGCTTGAAAACTTACAGTAAGACCAGCCACTAGTCTTGCAAGCCTCAACCAATCCGTGTTGGAGTATGGCCTACCTTACTCAGGGAAGAGACCCGTGCCCCTCGGTCGGGACATAATGGGTTGATGATGAACCTCGTAAAAAACCGTTGAAATTTACTTTGAGGATTGTGTTAGTGGTTTGGAGCAGCGAAAACACCCCTTCTTCTTCAAAACCCTACGCGTGCGCGCCCCAAGGTACTTTTGGCTAAAGCGCGAAAAGCCCTAAGAATGACGTGCCGTCGACACGGAAAAAAAGGAATGCTTAATCGAAGAATATGAATATTCTCAGACATATTGTTTTAATTGAAGTAAATATTATTTTGACTTAAGTAAATATTCTCAAGCCAAGAAACAGTGTTTACTTGATTAAAGAATAATATTATCTTCCTTTTTATTCTTGACTGAAGAAATATATTTTTAATTGAAGATTAACTAATCTCAATTGAAGAATATCACTATTTCTTGACAGTAAACAATAAAAATATTAAACCAAAATAGAAATCTCTTCATTCAAGACGATATTATCTTAAATAAAGAAAAAAAATACTTCCCTTAAAACACTAACAATTGAATCGAATTAAGAAATATAAATTCTTATCTTGAGAAAGTTTTCTCGATACAAAAACATTATCGTCTCGTTTTGATTGACTTTCCTTATTCTTGAAGGAAGACTATGAGAATATTTTAGTTCAAGAAAGCTTGCTTAGTTCTAAGAAAACACTTTTTTTGGTTCAAAACATATCGTTTATTTTTGACATAAGAATCACAGTATCTTCATAAAAGAATATTAATATATTGATCTAAAACTCAATGAATTTTAAATCAAGATTTCATATTTTCTAAAGAGAAGACAGCATTGTTTCGCATAAAAAGAATTTATATTCTCCTATCAAGAAATTGAGATAACTTCCGACCAAATTATATTATTCTTGATTTGTTATTCTTGACTTGAGATTTTTTGTTTCAACAGAAGAAAAAGTTTTTGTTTTAATTTTAAAAATACATTTGTCTTTACTGAAAATAAAGGTATATTCTTGACCAAGAAATTATTTACTTGCGTCCATAAAATACATATTGTTGAGCAGAAATTACCATACACTTGGTTAGAGTTTTTTTTATCTTATTCTCAAGCTTTTAGGTGTTTTAAACCAAGGCTATATATTTTATCAATGCATCACAATACTATTTTGCATGTCAAGAATATATATTTTTCCATCAATAAATTACCAATACTTGGTACCAAAATAAATTATTCTTGAATATTCTTGACTTGAGAATATTCGTTTTGATTGGAGGCTAAGGGTTTTTATTTAAAGAATAATGTTTCTCTTCACTGAACAAATATACAAATTTTGAACCGAGACATTATTTTCTAGAGTCAAAAAAATCACCATATTGTACCTATAGCCGAAATAACTAATTATTCTTCGCTAGATAGTTTTCATATTTTGGACGCAAGCTTTAGAAACGTTTCAAACCAAGACCACATTTTTTTGATGTAACACAATATTATCTTACGTTGCAAATATATATTATTTTCCATCAAGAAACTCCCATTACTTTTTACCGAAATAGATTATCCTTGACTTGAGAATGAAGTTTCAAAGAAGAAGGGTTATTTTACTTTAAAATGCGTTATCTCTTCACTGAAAGAACTGATTTTTAACCAATACATTTCTTTTGTTAAAGAAAATCTTTGTGTTCAGCCAAAATTACTACCTACCTACTTATATTCTTCGTTGAATAACTTTCACATCTTGTTTTCAAGCATCATGGTGTTTCAAACCCACACTTAATAGCGGCCGGTGTTCGCGTAGCGTTCGTTAGTAAAATCAAAAATATAAGACAGAAAGGTCATACCTACCTATTTATATTTAGTAAATCGAATGCGATTCTATAATGTGCACCTTTAAACTAAGGTGCACTTATAGTTTTTCATACGATCGTTTCGGAAGGTAGGTTAGAATTTTAAGGACAAAAATGCACTCATTGGTGCCTTTTTGATATCATATTTAATTTTAGGGTATTATTAATAAAACTTATTACTACATTTATATTTAAATTGTCTCTTCAAAAGACAGCCCAGTAAAAAACAAATTTACAAACACAGGCGTAACTCTAAAAACCCGGCCAAGTGCGAGGCGGACTCGCGCACGAAGGGTTCTGTACCATTATCTATGAAAACGGCAAAAAAATCATGTTTGTTGTATGGGAGCCCCCGTTAGATATTTATTTTATTTCAATTATTTAGATATTTTTAAAGTACATAATATAGCTCAATATTCTATGAATATTTTTTATCGTCTACCTGTTGCCGTTATCAATATTGAGCAAAAAAATAGATATTTGTTGTGCGAGAGCCCCCCTTAAATGTTTACTTTATACCGTTTTTTAATATTTGGTGTTATAGATGATGTATTTCTGTAGCCGCTATAACAAGGCAACATAAGTACCTACATCATCTGTTGTCGTTGTATCATGTAGTTTCGATAATTATTATTTTTTTACGAAGTAATTTCGTTACGTAGTATTAGTGTCGTGAAATCGTCAGTATCGCAGTAACCATGTTACATCGGCATCAAAGCTATATTCTTCTGTATTCAATTTAGTTTTTAAAGAGATGCTTCTATATAGACTTAAAAAAAGACTAGGTATCAAGAAAAAAACACGTTGGTAGATGCGACAATAGCTTCACGACGCATCTACATTATGAAATTATTTGCATGACACTAACTTCACCAAAAAAATCGCGCAGGACACGAAATTCTTAAGCTGTCGCGAAATTAATGCATGCATTACAAAAGTCCTAAATTAGACGTGAACATATCGATAAAACTCATATCACGACATTAATTTTCATGCCACAAATACGTAATATAAAATCGGCTTTACGGTTCATGAGATACAGCCTGGTGACAGACGGACAAACGGACAGCGGAGTCTCAGTGATAGGGTCCGTTCCGGGTCCTTTGGGTACGGAACCCTAAAAATATACATAGGTACACTTGTTAAGGAATGGGGAAATAACACCAAAAATGAACTTTGCAGCCCCTGTAGGTACTTGATAAGAACAAAATATTCCTACAACATCTTTCTTCTAGCTTCATCTAATCTAATTAAATACCTATAACTATAAAATTCTTGTATCAGTTGTATCACAGTGTTAGGTTCTAGGTACTCGGCCGAAAAGACCTGACCGATTTTGACGAATTTTTATAGGTAGGTAACTATGTATATTCGGTACGTTTGAGAATTAGGTCGTTATGTATCTATTTTGTATATACCCTAAGTGATAATAAGGGCGTGGTCCTCCCAATTTTTTTTTCTTAATATAATTACTAGGTACCTACCTAGTTACCTAGGTACAAATAATTTATAAGGCGAAACAACGTTTGCCGGGTCACCTAGTAGGTATAAAAAGTCAGTTATGTAGGTATATAGAAATAAGATTTTCGCCTTTCCTGTAAAGTGCTTTTCCTGTTTAGATCTAATTAATTGTGCTATAGGTATTAAGCACCTACTTACAGACCTAAGGCAAGCTAAACAAAACACTATCAGTTAAATTCGGTTACTAGACCACCAAGATTCATAGTTTTGACTTCACGTCACTTAAAATCTAATTCAAGACTACCTATTTCACCTCAAGAAACATATTCTTCGACGTAAACAAAAATTTTTAAATAAGCCAAACGTGTCTGAACGTGTCTGCCTGCACTGCGCCTGTATGCATGCACTATAGACGGCGACGTACAGCGCTGACTAAAAGTGTTGCTAGTTTAAGACTCATCTCCCAGTGAAATGCGTATTTCGAGATGAATATGCCCATTATTTTGCCAAAAAAGAAACATTAGCGTAGCGAGGGATTCACATGGACGAGACGCAAATAACATTGCACATGTGCGAAATACATATCTGTTCATCTCAATTCAGCGAGGAAGGGCGCAAAAATAGTTAGAAATTTAAATTACGCTTTTACTCCAGCTGGTGAAGCTAATAGAGATTCTCTTTCCGAGCCTTTGAGATGAAAAACCTTTTTGTACAATTTGACAAAATAAAACTGAGTAAAAACGGGCTGAACTTTCTATTCTTGGGTTTCCGTAACTCAAAAGAAAAAGAACCCTTATAACTTCGAAGGGAGGGTCGAGGTGGATAGACAGGATATACAGTACGTCGAAGAGTAGGTATACAATACTTGGGCCAGATAGTCTCCTTCGAATAAAGGCAGAATAATGAAATCAATCATCATAGCGAGATCTCTTGGAAGAGCTTCTGGTCCATGAAACAGTTAATGAAGGGCAAGTTAGTACCTACTTGCCTGAAGCAAACCTTAATAATTCTTGTGTATTACGCCCATCCTAGCCTACGACGGTGAAAAACCTGCTCTGAACGAACATCTGAAAACAAAGTTTAAGGTTTGCCAATGGGCGATGGGGCGCAGCATTCTAGATGCAAGAAGGATTGACCGAAAAAAACACCACGCTCGCTCGCTCCAGAACCAAAATGACTAATATTGGATCTGATGTGCCCGCAAAACTCAAGTGGAATTAGGCAGGCCGGGTGGATTTACTCGAATTGTCACTAATTCGTCATTGTTGTCATTAATCTCTCACAGTTCTCAGCACAACAGAAAAGTACTAAGTATACAGTTATTGTCGTTACAGTATATAAGAATGTCAGTCAACTCCAACTAATATAGAAATAAAAATATCTTTAACAACTGTTGCACTGACAACATATAAGTGTGACACTTCCAAGGACAATGACGCCGTTAATTTGAGTAGGCCACGTAATCCGTATGGGTCCAGACAGATGAGCGAAAATTGCCACGCGACGAATATTGCATAAATCTCGGAAACATAAGCAGCTAATAGTATTATTATTATTAGCACACAACAAAAAAAATCATACTGTGAGGGTGTTTTGGCACGCTTAATTGCAATAAACAGTAGGCACAGTCTTCAGCACATGAAATCTCTACAAGCGTTCATGTAAATAAGTAGATATTATTTAACAAATCTAGTGGTTGGCAAAGGAAAGAATATTTTGGGGTTTTTAGGGGTTGTTCTGACGATTGAAACTTACAATAGCAGTGAATTGAATTACTTTTTTTAGTCCTACAAGAAGATGACATTGAATGCAGCCGAGAACGACCGAACGACAACGTACGGCACACATCTGATGGGCTTATGAATTCATCCATCAATCACAATTCGATTTTGAAACTTTTCTGATTTATAACTTGTAAGATTGTGCTATAAAGTACGATGCCGAAAGTGTAAAATAAAAGTACCAACAAAATTCTTTTTATTTCATGAGTGAAAAGTATTTGTTAACCTTTCACTTTTGTTCACATACCAATGAAATGGTACATAGATATAACAAATTCAAAAAACCAAAAATTTGAGGTTTTCAGGGGGATTTAAACATTTTCTTAGAGGATTTTTTCCGAAGGGGTTGGCAACACTATGGTCGTTGTTCCGCGCTGCGTTAGCGCCATTTCTTTTTTTCCGCGCACCCGCGCAGTGCATGCAGCGCATCACATGGATTTAATTTGCTCTCGTCCTATTGTAGTAAGAAAGTGAAAATGAACATAGAAAAATTGCTAACGTCATGGGAAGTGGACAAAGACATTCAATGATGGGTTGGTGGGTAAAGTTGGTAAGTTTTTCTTTTTCGTGGCCTTTTTTTGGTATTTTTTTATTCATAATGCGATACTAATCATATAGTCCGTTTTAGATACTCCCAGAGATGATGTTGTGTGATTAAAAAACAACACAGAACCTTGTGATGATGTTATCAAGAAGTGGAAAGCTACTCATGAACTCCGCCAATTGACACAGTATCTATGACGCTGTAGAAGGATTTATCGCAAATTGGCCCATATTTATTTTACCATTAAACATGTCAGAAGCGATGTCTTGGTAAGATTTTTTTAATCTCCATTAATGAATGCGTCACTTTTGTCATATTAAACTTGACGTTTTCATATTAAATTTGACACCTTTACTGGATCAGATACTTTGTGGCATTATACAGACAACTCATTGGTTTTCTTTTTCAGATCCATTTAGACTTCGTGGCAATATATCCTGAAAAATCGAATAAATTTTACCTATTTTGGGACGAATTTATGGAAAAAGTTAAGAATATTAAAAAACATCAAAATTCGAAAGAGGAGACAGTGGCGTTGGTCGAATATATTGACGGATTAACAAATACCGGTGAGTATATACATAACATTTAACGTTTACATACAGGCACATACATTGCTTCTGGCCCCACACTAGGATACCCTGTGTCGAGGGAACCAGAAACAGCGACGTTACAAACATGTAAACATCCTGTGTTTTTTTGTCCCCAGCCGGGATTCGAACCCGGGACTTCTCGCATGGTAGGCAGACGCGCTAACCACTGCGCCACAGAGATCGTTGATACATTTTAATTATATTTTTAATTAGCCGATTTAGTGTTCCACTCCTGGGCGAAGGCCTCCTCTTTAGCTCTCAACTTCTCCCTGTCACCCCGGCAAAAAGTTTGCGAGGTCGTCCCGCCATATACCTAATTTAATTATAAATCGATTTAAAATTGTACTTTTCTCATAGGGGTGTAACTGTAAATTATTGCTCATTATGCCCTTTATAACCTGCATTAGATAATACGAGCAGAGTAGATAAAATATTTTTTTTTTGTGAAAATCGCTTAAAAAGTTACTAATATGGTTTAGCTTCTAACGTTTGCACTTGACGGGTCTGACGGGGGTTTCGCGGGGCGGGGCGGGAGAGTGCGCCCGCGCGCTCGCCGCCTGCGCCGCAATACCGGGGATTTAAGGTGATTTTCACTAAAAAATGTTTATATTTATTTTTCTTCAGTATCATATAAATAACCACCCCTGAGTCGGATTTAACTGTACAAATCAACACCCTGTAGAAACCAACTTTTAAATTTAGTTATCATCATCAACTCATTATATCCCCACCGAGGGGCGCGGGTCTCTTCCCTGAGGAAGGTATAGGCCATACATACTCCACCATGAGGCCTAGTATGGATTGGTTTTGGATTATCCAATATTTTCCTATTTCAATCCTCCAATCTTGAAATTAGAAAAAAATCGTAATAATTAATTTAGTTATTATTATTTTAGATCACAACCTTGCATCGCAAATCGAGCTGCTGTGCCATTTGGTGCTGCCAAAGGGACGGTTGAATAAACGGGAAAAGTTTTCAATAAAGGAATGCAGTGAAAGTTTCATTGTCAATGTAAAGGTAAAAACCGAGTACCTACACATAGAGTTTTTATAGTTTTAATCAGCTTTTCTATATTTTTTTAAATGATTTTTGCGCTTGTATCTTAATACTTACCATGTTGAGTGAAACGGGCGTTTAAATGGTGACCTTTACTTTCTAGACACCTGGGGATGTACAAAAGAAAATTGACGAAATATTCACCACCGCATCAGGAAAACAAAAGGCCGTCCAGCCGTACATCATACATTGCACTTCCGACGAATATTTCCACGGTAAATTTTACCTGATTATAGACAAGGTCAGGTACGTCTATATATCTGCCTATAAGGCCTTTAATACACTATTCAAGTGTTTAATTTAGACAATAGGTATATGTTTAATTTTTATCGATAATAAATAAGTGTTGCCTACCATTAATCAATCTGTTTACTTTCATTCCTGTATGTATAGTATACCTACCATTAGCTGGAGTTTTTTTATGTGAGACGTTTCAACAAAGCTTGTTAATGTTAATTGGATAAGCATTTTTATGTAATCCTCTACATAAAAATGCTCATCAATGCCTTAGCAATAGTTAGCTTAAGAGTTGTTTGTTTTATGGGAATACCTACGTGTAAGAGGGTACAGTCTTGTAATGAGACAATATTCTTTTGGATGAAGTGTCATTGGGATAAACTTAAGCTAGAAAATATTGTCTCAGTATGAAGCATAAAAAATATCCTCTCAAAACGAATGTCTCTTTAGCTAAGAATAGTAGAAGCTTCTCCCAAGATAATATTCTCTTAGTAGGAAACAAACAAGTATTGTCCCAAAATGTATGTCTCTTCAGCTAAGAATATTAGTACCTTCTCCCAAGAAAATATTCTCTCAGTAGGAAACAAACAAGTCTTGTTCCAAAACGAACGGCTCTTCAGCTAAAAATATTAGTACCTTCTCCCAAGAAAATATTCTCTCAGTAGGAAACATAAGACTCTTCTCTCAAAACAAATGTCTCTTCAGCTAAGAATAGTAGATGCTTCTACTAAGACAATATTGTCTTATTATGAAACAAATTTCTTTTCGGCTAAGAATAATAGTAAGAACATATTGTTTTAGTATGAAACAAAGAAGTTTTCTATCGAAACAAATTTCTCTTGATCTAAGAATGGTACAGTCTTCTCCCTAGAAAATATTGTCTCAGTATGAAACAATGAATTGTTCCTACAAAACACATTTATTTTCAGCTAAGAATATTAGAGGCTTATTCTAAGAAAAAATTGTCTTAGTATGAAATACATTTCTCTTCGGCTAAGAATACTAAAGGCTTCTCCTAAGAAAATATAGTTTTAGTATGAAACAAAGAAGCCTTCTATCTAAAGAAATTTCTCTTGATCTAAGAATAGTACAGGCTCCTCCCAAGAAAGTATTGTCTCAGTATGAAACAAAGAAGTCTTCCTACAATATACATTTCTATTCAGCTAAGAATAGTAGCGGCTTATCCTAAGAAAATATTGACTTAGTACGAAATAAACGAGTCTTCTCTCAAAATAAATTTATTTTTAGCTAAAATAGTAGAGGCTTCATCTAAGAAAATATTGTCTTAGCATAAAACATCGAGTCTCGCTGCAAGACAAATATGTTCTGTTTTAAGAATATTAGCAGTTTGAAGAATGAGTGAATGACTGAATGAATGACTGTTCGGAGACAGTTTTTCTTTAGCTAAAACAATGTATGGTCTTCAAAGAAAATATATCAAATTCTTGCTTATTCCTGAAACATTATATATTCTTTCATAAAGACATTAGTTTATTTCCGAAATAAAACTTAACTTTCTTGTTTCAAGAATGAGTGTTTTAGATGAAGACAACAAAACTGAGACAGTATTTTACTTCATTCAAGATAATATTGTTTCCGCCATATATGAATCACGGATTGTCTTGACCAATAGGATATTGTCTTAATCTAAGAAATCTTTTTTTTCCGTGGACGGTACCGCCGCCGCTTGTCGATCTGTAAAACCAGTCCGCGGAATTAGGAAAGCCTCTGTCGCAACACGCGGCACGTTTACTCGAGTCCAGTTCTAGATTAAGAACCAAATGACTTCGGCAAAGAAAATGTATTTACGTACGCATGTCGCCTATGTCGTTACTTTATACCCTGTCACGTTGTGTTCGGCTCAATTTTTTTAAACCTTGCTTACTGTAAGTTATCGTTATCAACCCTTTTATATCCCCACTGCTGGGGCACGGGTCTCTTCTTGCATCGCAGGAAGGTTAGGCCATACTCCACAACGGGGGCCAAACCGTGTTGGTGGAGGGTCGTAAGACAGTGGCGGGCCTTACTGTCCGAAGTTATCAAGCCGCTCATAAGGCCTCTGACATGGCTTAGCGACTGCCATTACATGACAGCCGGCACCTACGGCTTTACGTGCCTTGCGAAGCACGGAACCGGTCGTACAAATGCCGCGGATGCTTCGTGGTTTTGCAAAACGTTTATTCTTTAATTGTTTTGTTCAAAGCAAATCAATTTATCTCAACGTAAAGAATTTAGATTAGGTTTGCCGAATGTCAATGTACAATGTAAAATGTAATCCGCTACCTTCGGGCCGTATTATAGTGGGGAAACAGGCAGCGAAAAAAACTCCATTCTGACCGTCTTTATTATTATTGTTATTATTATTTATTCGCTACTCCAATAGTTTTTTTTACATTTCATTTAAAAACTACTTATTTTAATGTACAAATCAGTGTGAAACAGCTTTACAGGAGTGTACAACTTTCTCAATCTTTTCTCAAATCATCTTAATCAAACCAAATACTCGTACGTCAATTGCCAAATTGCCACCTATACGTATCAGTCTGTAAGTTTTTGTGGTGTTAAACAAATGTTTTTTCCCGATTTAAGGTTGCCTGGAAGAAATTGCTATCAGCAATAAGGCCGCCAATTGTACCTCTTCTTTTGTACCTGTTGTCTCTGTAATTATTCTCTAGTGTGTACAAGAAAGAATATTCTTATCTTATCTTTCTTCTTGTTTTTCTGAAATTTTCATTGTCTCAAATCAGCGTCTTCCTTACTTCCCAACAGGGCGATCTGCGGCCGCTTCGAGAACAGCCTGTCGGCCCTCCCCCCGCCCTTCGCCCTCCAGCGGCCGCTGCTCGCCCGCGCCGCCAGCGCCGAAGCCCGGAGCCCCGCCCGCGCCCCCTCCTTCTCCGTCTGCTGGAGTGCCAGCGACAAGGCAAGTGTCTTTCTTCGCTTCTTACTTCCCAACAGATCTTTCTTACTTCTTAACAGATCTTTTAACTTACGTTCCCAAAACTGGCTTTCTTCCCTTCTTTCTTCCCAACAGATCTTTTAACATATGTCCCCAAAACTGGCTTTCTTTCCTTTTTCCTTCGCAACAGAGCGACCTCTTAACCTATGTCCCCAAAACTGGCTTTCTTTCCTTCTTACTTCCCAACAGAGCAATCTTTTAACCCTTCTTACTTCCCAACAGATCTTTTAACCTACGTCCCCAAAACTGGCTTTCTTCTCTTCTTACTTCCTAACAGATCTTTTAACCTATGCCCTCAAAACCGGCTTTCTTTCCTTTTTACTTCCCAACAGAGCGAATTCTTAACCTATATCCCCAAAACTAGCTTTCTTTCCTTCTTACTTCCCAACAGAGCTATCTCTTAACCCATGCCTCCAAAATTTCAAGTGGTACCCTGATTTCAGGTGCCGGAGATAGTGAACGCGACCACAGGCAAGCTGGAGAGCGGGCAGCCATCCTTGTTGTGCAAACAGAGCATGTTCGCACGCTGGCAGTTTCTGGCGAAGCGGCTGCGGCCACTGCCTCAGGTGAGTCTATCCATGGTGCAGACTTACGTCCAACTGTCAGGTAGAGAGCTTCTTTTAAATCGAGGGAGAGTACGGAATCTTTCACCTCGCGTTCCCACCGTGGATTGGCAATTTTAAGCGCAGAGCTGTGACCTCAGGCATTTACAATTTCCGTGACGACAAACTGGAGTTCAGGCAGCTATCTTTGTTGTGTAAACTGAGCATGTTTGCTCGCTGGCAGTTTCTGGCAAAGCGGCTGCGGCCACTGCCTGATTTGTGCCCGTCAATTATGCAGGCTTACGAGTCACAATCGGCCACACAGCTTCTCTGAAACCGAGAGAGAGTACGGGCTTGATCAGCTCGTATGCCCACGCGGAGCCATCTCAAGCATTCAGATTTCTTTCACGACAAGCAAATTGGAGAGCAAGCAGCCACCTTTGTTGTGGATACATGGCGTGTTTGGTCGCTGGCAGTTTCTGGCAATTTTAAGCGCGGAGCTGTGACCTCAGGCTTTTAGGTTTCCGTGACGACAAACTGGAGTTCAGACAGCCATCTTTGTTGTGTAAAATGAGCATGTTCGCCCGGTGGCAGTTTCTGGCGAAGCGGATTGAGCTCATACAATATCTCTTAAAGCGAGATATTGTATGAGCTCAATCAGGTCAGTTGTCCACCGCGGATTGGCATTGTCAAGCGCGGAGCTATCTTAGGCATTCAGATTTCCTTGACGACAGGAAAACTGGAGAGCAGGCAGCCATCATTGTTGTGCAAACTGAGCATGTTTGCTCGCAGGTAGTATCTAGCGAAGCGGGTGCGGCCACTGCCTCAGGTAGGGTCATCAATGATGCAGGCTTACACCCGTAGCACACAGAACTAGTTTGGGAGCCAGTAACCATTATTGTAACCCTGATTTTCAAGTTTTTTTCATTTCACATTAGGGTTCCGAATTTCGTTTTGAGGTGCGAAACCCTAAAAACGGCGTAAAATCAGGTTTGTTGTATGGGACCCTCCTCACTTTTTTTGTTAGGTAATCCGCCGTTATCACTAATACTATAAAGGCGAAAGTTTGTGAATAAGAATGGAATATTCTCTATTGCACACTGGAAAAACGACAAGTACAAAATAATTACGAATATACCTACATAGTACAATTGGCGGCCTTACTGCTAAAAGCAATTTCTTCCAGACAACCTTATGATGGAAAGTTGCTGAAGGTAATGTGTATGTTTGTTACGTCTTCACGTCTAAACGGCTGGAGCTAGGTATTATAATATTTGGTATGGAGTTAGCTGACAGCCTGGATTAACGGATAGGCTACGTTTTACTGCGGGAAAATAAAAATCAAAAGACTTAATCTGTTTTGAATTAGGCTGCAACCCAAAAGTAGCTTACACAGCATGATCATTTTCATTAAAATTATACATTCCATAATTGCATTAAATAGTGAAAATTACTTTGCTAAGTTCCGCCAAAAATCCCACAAGCACCATGCGGTTAGTTAATGCATCGCCCTCCCTCCCACTTTTTCAAGCAGAAGCAAGACACGAACACTCCACCACCGACACCAATACTTGTGTGAGAAAATGCGCAACGCGTTTCGCCTCTAATGGTACGGCCACACTATCGCGATAACGCGAAGATTTGCGTTGTCGCGACATGTCTGGCCAAAAAATTCGTCCTATCGCGAATCATCATCGCGAATACAAACACCCTTCGCGCCGCTGTCGGTAAAATGCCGCACATCAAAGGGTTTTATGGCCCAAAGGCCAAAATCTTCTTATGGTGTGGTCAAGCTCTTCGCCGTAGAGCGAACACGAAATGTTGTCGCGACAACGCGAACACTTGTCACTTGTGTTTCACCTGTGAGCCTGGGCGGTGCATTAACCAACCGCATGGTGCTTGTGGGATTTTTGCCGGAATTCACTAAAGTAATCTTCACATCGCTCATTTGGCAGAATCGTCATTATTCTGCCAAATGAGCGATGTACTTTTTTGCTAATTTGAGTTAAGTATGCCAAAACACCCGAAATAACTGTTTACACTTGGGGAAAAAATGACAGTAATGTAGTTTTGTTTTTTATCGCGTGACAGCGCCACTGTCGTTGTGGCATTTTGACAAAGTTCTAACACTTCTGAATGAAACAACGGTCTCTCCTGTAAAATTGGAAAAAGTACATTTGCGTCATTATTCTGCCAAATGAGCGACATGTGACATTTTTCTAATAATAAGGATCAATTATTATTAGAAAATATATAATAATAAACCTTTATTATAATGCTTGAGTGCACACGAAACATTGAATAGGACATAACATAAGAAATAGCATGTACAAAGGCGAGCTCATCTCTGTAAGAGATTTCTTCCAGCTTACTGTGTACCTATATAATACCTTAACTTACCGTACCTTATACTCGTACCTTTAGTATGAACCTGTATAATTTTGCATGCAGTGATCACTTGTAATTGGCTTGTATACTTATCTTTAAGTTGATTTTACTTAAGCATTTTGTGAACGTGTTGGTATATAAGTTGTTAGTAATCCTAAATAAATAAGATAAAAAATAAATAAAATAATTTGTATTTAAATTTAAATCCCCAGTGCACGGAGCTAGCGCCCCAGCCGGTTGAGGTGCCCTCTAACGTGGACCAGCTACTCTATTCTGAGGCAAAGCAGCTTTGTCCAGCCTATCAGGTATTTATTATTGATTAACTTACTTGAGAACTTCCGCTAAAACATATTTTAATAGCATAGGAGAAACCGTGTGAGAGGCCTTATAAAACAAAAAAAAGACAGTAAGGCCCGCCACTGCCTTACAATCCTCCACCAACCCGGACTTGGCCCCCGTGGTGGAGTATGGCCTAACATTCCTGCGATGCAGGAAGAGACCCGTGTCCCAGCAGTGGGGACGTACAAGGGTTGATATCGGTAGGAGAAGACTCGTTGAAAGCTAAATAAACGTGCCATATGTTGTTCCCTTCGACTAATACTTTTCATCCTATTTTTAGAACCAACTGAAAACAACCTAGGTCCCAGAATCCTTGAACTTTAAGGCAGTTTTGCCAAAAACTGTTGTTTTTAGCGGAAATCGTTTAAAGTACTAGGTTCGATATGTACTGTAGATTCCAAAAATGGTTGTCAGTTGTCACATTTGCTAAAATTTATGATGTTCAATTTATCAAAGAAACGCATCAAAAATCAAGTTATTATTGGTGGCGCTAGTTAACAAATTAGCCCCAAAATCCCTTTATAAAAGCTTTATGCAACAAGCAATATAAGGAAATCACTCTATCAGTTTATAGAGATATGAAAGATGTTTGTTAGCCTTGGGTAACTCAAGAGCCAGATATGATTGGACACACAACTCCCTCCCCGTCAAGTGTGTCCCATTCATATCCCAGAGATGTCAACTATATCTGGCTCCCTCGCACATTCTCTCAACTCAGTACGGTAGTCATCTCCTGCTACTTTATCCAGCTCGCACACAATGCGCGAGAGCGAGATCAACATCGTCTGACATCGGTTACATTCGGCCGCATTTCTCGTCGTAACCAACGAGCTATCAGAGAAAGTTCACCTAAAGAAACGTGTGATCTGGATAAAGTAGAGAATAGTAAGACTAGACTGACTCGCCACTTGTGTCTCTTGTTTCCACACGCACTTAGTTGATTGGACGTCGTATGAGCTAGGACACAAGTGGTGAGCGATATATGATAGAGATATAGTGTGTCTCGGTGAGCAAAGATATGAGATATAACAACTCCCTCTAAGGACACACTTTGCCCAAGTCTAATGTTTGTGCACTGACTTTGATTTGTCAGATACATATAGTTTCACTAAAACAAAACCCTTGCGCGATGTAGATTCAACTATCAACACACTAACGCCGTCTGTTGGCGCGCTTAGCAACTTAACACTTGACTAGCCCAAACACTGACAATCTGATTCGCCCGCAGACTGCCAAGGAGCGCCTCTTCCACGCGTTCTCAGCCAACAAACTCGGCCGGTGGGTAAAAAAGCCGTTAGAGCAGGACCAGTTCGTTTGCGAACTCCTCAACGCTGAGCCGGGCACGCTGTTTGCCTAGGGCGATTCCGCGCCTGAAAAGTGTGCCTGCATGCGACCAGGCCTTAACTTATACATGGATAGTGTGGTCCGGGGCTTAGAGGCGTTAGGTATTGGGGATACTGGTGAAGACAACATAGATGGTGGTAGACTGGAAGATAGTGTTAATGACGTTGAGGGCACAGCAGATGTGGGGAAAGGTGAGGATGAGTGTGGATTTGATGATGAGGGTGAAAGTTTGGCGGGTGGACTGGAGGAAGGTGGGGAGATTGAGGATAAAGGTAATGTAGCAAGAGGTGAGGATAGGTGCGGATCTTGTGATAAGGTTAGAGGTAAGAAGGTTTCCAAAGGGGTTGTGAAAGAAGCTGGACAGGTTAAAGATAAGACGGTTAGGTGTTCCGAGGGGAAAAGTAGTAATTATCGAGTTGTGGGTATTAATGAAGACTCGGGGCTTAAGGAGGACAAAAAAAATATATTGGCAAAGATAAAAAAGAGAGCAAAGAAAAAGTCTTTTAAAAGTCACGTGAGTTATAGATTGGCGCGGTGGAGGATTCCGACTGATGAGGATGGAGGGGCAGAGGAAACAGAGAAGGGATTGAGTAACTGCGGTGATTTTGGAGCAGATGACGACGTGGTTAAAAAAGTACAGGCTGCAGAAGATTCAACTGAAACGGATGTGTGTAATAACGTCGCAAAGGTAGAAACTAGTGCGGATGATCATAAAGAAGTTGATGATAACCGTACCGATAATGAAGAAGCGAAAGCTGTGGACGTATCTACAGATAGTAGAATTTTGCACGAAAGCAACGGTACAAAAATAATGGTCAAATTGAAAGAAACAAAAAAACAACGAAGCTCGAAAGAAAACAGTAACGCGTTCTCAAATAACGACGAAATGCCACAGTGGGACACTGGCCATGTTGTAAGAGATAACAAAGACATCAAAAATACACGCACCATCAAACTAAGCGACTTCCCAACATCATTTCGGAAGCCTAACCTCCAGAATAATACTTCACCAGTTAAAACACGCTGTCAGACAGATTTGAACGGAATTCAGCGGGAAGATGAAGCAAAAACCAAGCCAGACATGCTATTTGAAAATCAAGACTTAATTCAGACTGAAATGTCAGGAAAGGAGGCACAAATACACCAAGAAGCGTCAACTAAATCTGTAGCAGAAACATGCGATGTAAATCAGACTGAAATGTCAGGAAAAGATGCACAAATACATCACGAAGCTTCACCTAAATCTGTAGGCAGGACATGCGATGTAACGCAGACTGAAATGTCAGGAAACGATGCAAAAATTCACCAAGACGCGCCAACTAAATCTGTAGGAAGGATATGCGACGTTCCACTCAGCGTTCTTCTGAAGAATAAACTGAAATACTTTGCTCTAAGTAAATCACGTCAGTTTTCAGGCGAGACCCAGAACACAAATGAAAATAATAACTTAACACCATTGCGTAGACCACATCACTTTGCTGCTGAACTGACGAAAGAAACCTGTCCTGCAAGCGATTCAAATAACGATCTGCATTCCGATGAATACAAACCTTTGCGACGACCATTGTCTTCTAAAGACTTCCTTTGACTCCATACAAACAAGAAACTGACGGTGTTACTTCTAAAGACACAATTCCTTTCCTACTCATTGGCAGATGAAGTAATCTGCTCTTTAGTTTAGAAGCAATCTACCATTTAAATTATAATATAAATCGTATGTAAATGAATAGGACTCTGGTTTCTTATTATTCAAAAGACTTTTTGTGAGGTAAATTAGGCAAAGATCTTGGCGAGTGACAGTTCCTGGTCTGTGCTGGTCTGCCCCTCTGGGATACAGGCGTCATATGTGAAAGACACCATTGGGAGAACAAAAATTAAAACCAAACGTATAAAACACTTCAATCAAATTCCTCAAAAGATTCTGTTTAATGACACTTTTTTTCTGCTGCGGTTTTTTTAAACTGGACTGGAATTGAAGAGCGTTTTAAGGAATTATTGTGTTTTTTTCTTAATATGATCTACATTGAGGGCTCACAGTGAGTCGAAAAATAAACTATAGTAGGTTTTCAACACAGTAAGTTCTAAGATTTTCAGTTGTGTAGCAATAGAAAGAAAATACAGGTTTAAGAAATACCTTATAAATAACAATTCTTTGAAAAACGCCTGTACATATTTAAGATCTGATTTTAATTATGGGTGTTTAAGGGGTAACTATCAAGTTAAGTCCTTTCCTAGCCTCGTCGCTGCCTACACCTCTGGAATACAGGCTTACGTATCACACGCCTCTATCCCGGAGTGGCATGTATGTATGAGTGAGTGAGTTAGTGAGTGTGTGCGTGTGTGTCCTTCGGAATTCTGTTACTTTTAGATAGAATATTACTTGTTCCCTGGTTTTGTGAATTTTCGTCGTTATGTCAATATCTGTAAGAGATTTCTTTTAGTTACAGTTTTTGTAGAGCTGTTCGTACAAGCATTCGACGTTAGGTTGTGAAAAGGTTTTGTTAATTTAGGTGCCCCTCGGCAATTTGTTGATTACGTTCGGAAATTAGGGTACTATCATTCAATAAATTAAGCTAGGCTAGTTAGAGAATCAGTAAGCTGCAGTGGCAGTGGGCTGGCCATATCTCGCGAAGTACCGACAACCGTTGGAGTAAACGTGTCCTTGAGTGGAGACCGCGACTCGGCAAACGTAGTGTGGGACGCCCTCCGACCAGGTGGGATGACGATCTGCGAAAAACTGCCGGCAGATGCTGGATGCGGCAAGCTGAAGACAGGGCGCTATGGCGCTCATTAGGGGAGGGCTTTGTCCAGCAGTGGACTACATAATATAGCCTGAAGAAGAAGGCTAGTTAGTTAGACCTTTGACCTCCGCACTTAGCTTCATAGTTGGGCCATTGTGCGTAGCAAGCGGTGCTGTGTGTAAATATCTCAGATTTTACACAGAAAAGTTTCTGCGAAAAGTCTTAAAAGAGGCAATTTTTTTATGTAGCCTCAATTGTAGCTGGGTAAAAGGCTTTCCACACCTCCCTATTCATGGCCATCTCCTGCCAGCCTGGTAACAAAGTCGTGAGGTCGTCCCGCCATCTCCGCTTGGGTCGGTTACGCTTGCGATATCCGTCGCGCGGAACTCGGTCAGTGACGATTTTTGCCCACCGCTCTGGGCCCATACGGCTTACGTGGCCCGCCCATTAATTAGTGAGAGGCTGTTCTTTCTGTTTTAGTCTGTTATGGGGCCATACATTATCAATAATCCATCAATTACGTCACACAATTTCGTGTTTTTTCCCCTCCCCCGTCCTTGTCACAGCTAGTCACTTTTGTGAGACTCCCCCTCCCTAGTGTGACGTCACATATTTTGAAATTTTACATTTAGAAATCATTGAATTCAAACAGCAGTTCCGAAATAAGTTTTAAATGAAGAGTTGCAAATGTTTTATGAGTACATATTTTGTTAATAGTGCAAAGTTCGTGTTTTGACACGTAGATTTGGAAATGAGACGTCACGAAATTTATAACCCCTTCCGCCCCTGTTACACAATGTCACACTTCGGCGCACCGCCACCCCTCCCCTTCCCCCTTAACGTGTGACGTAATTTATAAATGGTTATTTTCAGTTGTAAGTCCGATTTGTGTCCCGGATACATGTCGTTTGTAAATAAAAATCTAACTACTTTTGTATGGGAAATGCTCCTCGAGTGAGACGCTTTAGGTAGGATATGGAACTAATATATCTGGGGTAGGATATGGCCACCCGCCTCACACGTTTAGGACCAACTATCCATGTGTACTTGACATTAAATAGTCACTGTTAAAGTGCGGCTACGGACGGAAATAACATTGGTAACAGATGCTTTTGTGCGTAATTCTTACAGTGCTATGCCTTTGGTATGTTATCTTTGTATAGTTTTATTTTATTTATTAAGGCACATCAACAGCAGAAACACATTACAAGTAAAACTTTTAATCAGTAACAGAGTGCTCAGTGCGAGTTTTTTAACTACTCGATCGCGTTAACGTAAACTCATATTTCTATGGCATCGAGGAAGCGCCACCTAGCGACAAGTATGGAAATCAAAATTGCTGAGTGCGAGTTGTATTGGTTTACGTTGAGAAGTGAACACATTTACCAGCCAAAACACGAATAAACGCGAGTGAGAGTTGTACTGTGACAGCGTTTTGCCAGTTCGAACGGTTTACTTACTCATACTCACTACTCAATGCTCGATTAACGCGGTAGTAAAGTTATTCGATTGGATCTGTCAAACTCGCACTAAGCACTCAGAGGGCTGGCGTTAGTGCCAATGACGGGTGCGCACAATTTAACATTAAAGACTTATTCTAACATATAAACTGATGCACTACTGCTATTAGGCTTACAAATATTTATATATAGTTCGTTTTATTCAGCTTTAGTTCGAGTGTAAACAAACGCTTTCTTGCCGTAGTGTCCAAGTGAAATACCGACGCGTCGGTATAAAGGTGAAATTCAGTAACTGCAAGTGAGCCTAATCGTAGAAACTGCGCTAATGTGAATTTGAGATACTAAATGTAATATTTAAGCACAGAAATAAAAACGCTCACCCATCGTAATTTTTTTTTTATGAGTATACTAGATAGTTTAAATACCTATTTAGAGGCTAAAAATTTCACCCATGCCGGGATTCGAACCCGCAACCTCTGGCTTCGAATCCCGGTATGGGTGAAATTTTTAGCCTCTAAATAGGTATTTAAATTTGTTCCTTAGCACGGGTTAGTGCATTAAAAATAAAAATAGTATAATACTAGATAGTGTTATTTTTGGGCAAAAATAATTATCAGTTTGTAAATAAAAAAAATGGAAAAGCAGTTAATGAGTTTTACCTTTATACCGACGATAATTGATGAAAAAAGTGTGTCGATATTTGCTGGATGCAGACTATAACGTCTCATTGTGTGGCCTAGGCATTCTCTCATTTTCTGAATGAATGAGATTAATCAATGACACAGGGTATTACGATGGCACGAGTCATGCGTTTTGTGGCGATTAAATTGGGTTCGAATCCCGGCTGGGGATTTAAAAAAAACACAGGTCTTGGATGTTTACATGTTTGTGATGTCGCTGTTTCTGGTTCCCACGACACAGGGTATCCTAGTGTGGGGCCAGAAGCAATGTATGTGCCTGTATGTAAATGTTATGTTATAAATTTGGCGGCCTCGGTGGCGCAGCGGTTTGGCACGCTTACTGTAAAACCGCAGGTCTCTGGTTCGATCCCCGGCCGGGTCAAACTAGGAAACGAACTTTTCTAGGTTGTTTCGGGTCTTGGATGTTAACTATGTATTTATTGTATTAAATCTATCGTCGAGTTAGCACCTATAACACAAGTCATTTAGTTTTACTTAGTATAGGGCTAACGAGATCTGTGTAATATGTCCATAAGTCACATTTGACAATTAATTTTTAATCCTAGGACATAATTACATATATATATATATATATATATATATATATATATATATATATATATATATATATATATATATATATATATATAGTCCTTACATCAGTAAAATTATTTAAATTGGTATATTAAGTGAAACTAATATACTTAAAACTGTTTTTATACGGATTTATGCTCGTTTATTACATTTTTACAATTTTCCAACGTTTCGGCACTTTTTCAGGTGCCGTGGTCCCTAATATACTGTACAATCCGAGTTCAACTCCAATTAACATTGCCACTTCGGTGGGGAATTGGCACTGATTGCTGTAACACAGGTTTTTAACCTAGCACAGCGTCAGAAGCTAATCGTTAATTTTGTAAAACCATTAATTAAGTAAAACCATTTTGTAAAAGCTGTGTACTAATGTTTTTGCCCTATAAATATTCTATTCTATTAATGTATCCTAGGATATGATTTTCGTCATAAATTTGTTTACACGTGGACAGAAGCTGAGTGAAACGAAATTTGTATTTACATATTTATCTATTAGAGAAATTACGGTTTGAAGATTCTGCAGTAGTATTTTTAGATAGATAGATAAATCAATTATTTGTGCTCACACACACACATACTCACACACTATACTCACACACCTTATACCATACTCATCAAAGATACCCATCGAAGTCCTGTCTTTTCAATCCGAGATCATCTCCAAATTGGGATTATACGTACGTAGACGAAGACCGTGAAATGCCTTTTGTGCTTTTCTCGGAATCTCGACGTCCGAACCGTGGCTACGCAGAAACGTCACTCAGAAAAAGGTTACAGTAACTTTTATTTGAAACTGTAACCAATTTCTCTCGTCGCAAACATCTGTTACAAGAACCTCCGTCCTAAGCCGTACAGGAAAGGCATGTAGCCTCACTAGTCAGGCGTAGAACCGTCGCTAGTCGCAGCAGGAGTTGTACATAACGAAGCCTTGCGCCTTACGCCCAGTTTCTGATTGGAGAATTTCACTAATCATTTCTTTTAGGAGTGGCCCCTTTTCTGTCCTTAAGGGTCTGTTTCTGAACTGAGTATTTCGCTATGGGACCATCCATAAATTATGTACGTCACACGAATTTTGTGATTTTTTAAACGCTCGCCCGTCCTTGTCACAGCCGGTCGCACTGGTTAGAAATTATTGAATTGAAACAGCAGTTCCTAAATTAGTTTTATATTGAAGAGTGGCATGCAGAGTTGTTTTGAGTATTTCGTTAATAGTGCAAAATTCGTGCTTGAACACATAGATTTGGAAATGTAAACTCACGAAATTTAGGACCACTCCCACCCCCCAGTTATACAATGTCACGCTTCATCAACCCCCTCCCTCCCCCTTAACGTGTGACGTAATTTATGGACGGTCCCTAAGTAAATAGGTAACTATAGTGTTCCTTCGTGGAATTTCTTAGAAAAAAGCGTGACGAAACGTTCGTTAAGTATTTACTTACTGAAATTCTCGTTTCAGAAAGCGGCCCTAAAATCGGGTCAGAAAATAAATTTAATTCTAACTGTTTACTTCATAGGAAAAA
The DNA here is from genome assembly GCA_934045075.1 of Yponomeuta sedellus. Classification (NCBI taxonomy): domain Eukaryota; kingdom Metazoa; phylum Arthropoda; class Insecta; order Lepidoptera; family Yponomeutidae; genus Yponomeuta; species Yponomeuta sedellus. Next base: position 4,173,599 of record OW203749.1, read on the forward strand.
AATTACACAAAAATGTTCTTGTTCTGGAGGCAAAAAATATTTCATATACTTAAGTTTATAATGCTTCCAGAGGTTGCTGTTCCAGACTACACTCTAAAATTCTCAAATCAAAAACTCGAGGTTAGTTACGTTCAGACAGAGACTATTGCTCGACGTTTCGAGTAATCGTCTGTGTGTGAACGTAGCTTATAAAAGTCTTTTCTAGTAATGTATATGTTAAGGTTGAAGTGTTGCCAGTACCTCGCTCGTTCCCTAATGGGGGTAAAATGTAATTAATTTTTGTTACGTGCTATTAAAATTATTGTTAAATCCTGGATATCAAGCGGATAAATAATGTCTAAGTTAGTGCCATTTAAATGCCATTTCCAGCTAAATACATCTGGGTCCTTTTTCTTAATTTTTATTTTAGAGACTAGTACACACATAGTGACGATTACAGACCCATCCCACGTACCTATCTTAATTATATCACCGCCACCAAATAAAACTGCTAGTATATAAAACTATTAAGATAAGATTGATAATGCTTTAATCGTATACAAAACACATATTAAAGCATTTGGTTGAAATTAACACTAAACACAAAAAAAAACTCTTACGCAAAAAACACATAAAATATTTGAGTGAAATTAAGATTAAACACAATTTCAATTAAGACAGACTTGCATCAAGAGATATACAACAATAAGCATACTGACACCTTATTAAACCAGCTACATAACACTTAAAAGCACTACATACCTAGAAATATTTATACTATGAGGGCTTTTCAATGACAGCTGTGAATTGATTGCATAAAAAAAACTAGATGGCGCTGCAAGAACAAATGTCACCCATCATACGTTTTATGTGGTACGCACAGATTATTTTTTGTGATAACCTGAATATGTTTTTGTAGTCTGTGATCTAAGCTAAACTATATTTCGAAACTGTAGAAGTTTGAAAGTTTTGTAGTATTTTTACTTTGTTCATTACATACGTACGTGAATTGTGTCTTTACTCGTGGCTAGGCCACGTATTGTGCATTTTTGTAAAAATATAGACACTCACCGAGTTCCTAAACACGAAGTACGTAAATTACATTCGATTCGAGCGATAACATATGACTGGGTTGACCATAAGGGACAAGTAATAAGCACAGACTTCAGAAACGTAACGTGGCCGTGGCAGAAACCACAGAGATGTGATGTCAATTTTGACATATTATATCACGTCAGCACCATCTATCGGTAACTTGCGGTACTGTTTTCTTGTTTTTAATGACTCTTTGAAAAGCCCTCATTATATACTAGCAGTACTTAATATAAAAAGTGTACAGAAGCTTACCCGCGCCACAGTTTCGCGCGGATAAGATGCTCTGCAGGATGCCAACATCCAGAAAATTTATATTGTAACTATCTATAAGTTTTTTTTTGCCACTGTTCCGAGTACATACTGGTGTTGAACATTCTCAACTCCTCTCTGGGTCCTGTTGTATAGAACTACAACTATTTAGGTTATTATGACAATTCTACGTACATTGGCCGTGGATGCGAATGACAGGGTACCGTGTAGGGTGGCGTCATGAGGGAAAGGAAATAGGCTAAGGAGGGCTAATGATTTTCCTATACATAGTAAAGTACATTAACAAGTAGACTGCTACGCAATGTAACTCGAATTGTCATGATAAATAAACTAGGAGTTGTAGTTCTAAGAGATTCTATCCAGGCTTAAAGACAGCCAAGTGGAAAATAGTACTTTTTATGTATGTATAAGCTTCCTACTGCTGTTTTGTGGTGGATAGAATCACAATTGCTTCAAAAACTTATTTGTCATTTGTCACTAGCCTTTGTGCAAATTACTTAGTTCGAATTAAGTTTTGTGTACTAAACTTACCCGGTAATTCTCCAAATTTAAACCTAATTGTTACTAGTTAATTAGAATTATATTTAATGGTTAGCATTATACTGAAATAGAATAGAATTGTATTTTGTAAACTCTCAATTCCTTCAGATTAAAAACTCATTGTAATTTTAACGTTAGTTCGAATCACGTTTAAGTACCCGTCATTTCCTCAGAATTAAACCTAGTCGACACTAACCGTGGCCTTAAACTTTAATCTTACGTAAGTCGACATTTAATTTTTAGCGAAGAATTTTAGTGCTGTTCGTAAACAAGTGAAACCACATTTAAAATATTTGACCCTAGTTTCATATATTGTTATTGATTACGTCTACTTAATTTTCGAAGTAAAAAAACTGTTATAAACTATTTTCTTTCTATTAGTGCCATATGTTTTTAAATTACAGTTACGACTTCGGTGTCACTCTATATCATATCTCATATTTGCATATGGAACGGAAATTTGCTTAGAGAAAGATAGAACATAAGGGGAAATCTAAAATCGTAAAAATTAGAACATTGCGCCTCCGTGGCAATAAAAAAGGGTTACCACCTTAGTATGCATTGCTGGTGTGAACAACACAGCGCAAGCGAAACCAGTTTTCAGTTAGCACCGTTTAATTTTTTCTTGGCACCCGGAAAATTACATTATACTTATATATAATAAACTTATAAATAATACAATCATAATAATTTTTCGATACAATCGTTTTTTTTTTCTTGAAAATACCCCCAATGGAACGAGGCGACGTACGAATTTAAAGGTGCGTTCGTTTAATTTAAGATTATTATTGTGACCTGAGAAACTTACCTCCGATGTACAGCGATATCCGGAGATATACTACTGCCCGACAAATTCGACTTTACTTCGACTTCGCGACGTATTTCAAGACGTCGAAGTAAGTTTTGTCACATTAATAAATAATTAAAAGAAAATTGCAAATAATTTTAACAGATAAAGAAAACAAAATTGCCACGCCACAATTTTCTTTTAATTATTAATTTAATTGACATACTTTCTCCAGCGCAATTTTGTTTTAACAATGTTTTGGTGTGACAACATTGCTTCACCGCAATTTTCTTTTAATTATTTTCAACACGATGTGTTTTGTTCAAGTGCTCTGTCGGGCTATAGACTACACACACAGTACTGATAATTATTTGCTATTTTTATTAAATACCGTAAAACGAGGTTATTAGAAACTGGAGTATGGATTGAAACGAAATGTGGAAAACTGTTTTTCGTCACATATTTCCCACTGAACTTATACGAGTAACTCAAGGACGTCTCTTGGCAAATGTGTCTCATGGAGTATGAATAGAAATAAATATGTTTCTAGACAAACCCCAGTGTATAATCACTTCGTTTCACTGTAAGTTTACTTGAGGCTTCAAAGAGGTGCTGTATAATATTATGATATTACGAGTGTTGCGAAAAAGTGCCGGTAAAAATAATGGGGAATAAGAAACACACTAATTGATCACGTCAATTTTCAAGATAGTATGACTGATATTATGAAAATATATTTTGCTTTGTACCTACTAAATTATTTCTTTGCACTAAAGATACTGCAGATTTTTCGTACTTAAGACATTTATTGATCACCTTGATTTTCAAGATAGTATGACGGATATTATAAAAATATATTTCTAATTTAAAACTTTCTTTGTACTAAATTATTTATTTGCACTAAAGACACTGCAGATTTTTCATTACTTAAAACATTTATTGATCACGTCAATTTATAGTATGACAGATATTATAAAAATATATTTCTAATTTAAAACTTTCTTTGTACTAAATTATTTATTTGCACTAAAGAAAATGCAGATTTATCATTACTCACGCCACATGGTGTGCTTACACCTTAAAGACAGTGACTCGTTGTGATCGTGTGTACCTACTAGCTTTATTTAAAGAAGAAAAACAAAACTACGTTTGTACGAGAATTCTCTCTAGTGATTCTTCATTCAAATCTTAATTGAAAAATGTCATTCCTTTTATGTTCGTAGTTAGCCCTTTCATACATTAATCACGTTGTATATAATCCCCTAAAAATAATACACTGCCTTTTTGAAGTACTCTGAGTACCTATAAGTCTGTAAATGATTAATTTATTAGATGTAAACAAACTGTCAATAAAAATTGCTAATGTATGTTAAAAACTGTCGTATTTGAAAGGAGTTCGCTTTAATTTCTTAGATCTAAACAAACTGTGAATAAAAATAGCTTAAGTATGTTAAAGACTTACGCATTTGAAAGGAGTAGGATAGAACTAATTGAAGCTAAATATATCGATTTTTACGGTACATTTAGCTTCAATTTTTAAACTTAATTCACCTGGATCAATTCACATAAGTGCAGCAGATCTATAAATCTTTCAGTCAAATTGAACAAATTGCTGTAGAAATTCAATTAAAAAGATCTAATGTTAATTTTCATACGCCCAAAACGTTAACAACGGTCGTGATGTCAAGAAGTTAGAACAATTGACGGCTTAGCCTCTTACTTTGTTTGTTTACTAACTATGTGACGTCACGATAGAGGGATACTTGACCTCTCCAGTTTTGACCTTGAAAATAACAAAAGATAAATATCGTCGTTGATGTCAATTAAACAAAACCCTTTTTTAATCTAAATTAAAGGAATCTTAATTTAAGTGCAAGTTTTAATTTTTTTTTTTTTAATTTAATTTTTATTTAATTTAATGAAAAAACGTAAATATTTTTTTGACATGACATTTTACAATGTCAACGACGACAACTGTTATTTTCAAGGGGGTGAAAACATGATTGCTGAGGTTGTCATGAAAAATTTTGCTTGACCTTTTAGGTACTTGGTTATTGTAATTTTTGAGCCTAAAATATATATATAATATTTTTGTTTCTTGTAGAACTATTATTAACAACTTAAGATATGTTTAGAAAAAGGTTCCAAATTGTATTGTTCTAAGATATATTGGTACAGAGTGATGGTAATAGGTAGTTGTGAAAGTGGATCAGATGGATTTCAGAATTTTTGTTATGTGATTTGAATCCTGTAATGAGTATTGTTTTGTGATAACTTTGTTTTAGTTGCGTAAGTAATTTATCGTATAATTCATATCTAGTACATAAGTAATGTTTAAATAATTGCGATTCCAAAGTACTTAACGATGAAAAACGATGTTAATTTATAAGCAGTAATATTAAAAAGTATTCATTTCAAAATGATTCTGGAGGTTTTTAATTTATTCTCTAGTGTCGTGTGACTACAGTTTTAATTAAAAAACTGAAAAAATAATAAAGAAAGATCATACTCAAGAAAGACCTTTATTATTTTCCCAAGTTTCATCAACATGACCAAATTTTTGAACTAAAACTTTCGTAAGCACAACACGTTGTAGACTTTTAGTCCGGATCTACATACGGGTGTTTTTTATCGGAAGGGTCCGACCAGAGTGCTTAGTGCGAGTTTGACAGACCCAATCGCATAACTTTACTACCGCGAGCATTGAGTGTGAGTGAGTATGAGTAAATTAACCGTTCGAACTGGCAAAACGCTGTCACAGTACAACTCGCACTCGCGTTTATTCGTGTTTTGGCTGGTAAACGTGTTCAATTCTCAACGTAAACCATTAAAACTCGTACTCAGCAATTTTATTTTCCATACTTGTCGCTAGGTGGCGCTTCCTCGATGCCATAGAAATATGAGTTTACGTTAACGCGATCGAGTGGTTAAAAAACTCGCACTAAGCACTCTGGTTTCGCTTCGATTCGCAGAGCTTACCTAATCATGGTGAGCAGAGACGGCGCTCGTCTCGTCGGTTGCTCGTCTCACACACACAGTGTGTGAGACCGACCGACAGTGTGTATAACAACACCCGTAAGTAGATCCGGACTAAAAGTCTACAACAACCAATTTAATATTGGACCGCCCTTTTAAAAAAATAATATTTAACTAGCGGACCCAACAGACGTACGACAGTCTTGCATGCAGCGGCATCTGCCGGGCTGATTTCTGAATCTAAACCATTCAGGACGCCACCCATTCGCATACAAAAAATTGCTCAAATCTGTCCATCCGTTAAGGAGTTCATATATATATATATATATATATATATATATGTGTAATGTTGCATTGAGAAGTCTTAAACGGTTAAAACTAGTTTTGACTGTTAAATTTAGTCAAAACTAGTTATCTGCAGAAAAATAAAGTAAAATTCTTATATGTATCCAACAATGTAGAGTTGGTTTTCGGTCTTACATGTTCAACCTAACACGCTCCTTCGGGCTCTATTACGCCCCAAGCGCTTCGTCTCACCTATATTTTTGGTGTCGCAGAATGAGAATGTTACCGACCAGAAGCTTGACAAAAGTACTTTTGACTGATTTTAGCAGTCAAAACTAGTTTTGACTGTGACATATAATAAGGATAAAATCTGCTGGATATGATAAGTCACTGACATATCATATACGTGACGTCACTGACTGAGGCATGATATGAAAAAATATGCATACAAATTGAGAATCTACTCCTTTTCTTGAAATCGGTTAAAAATTATATAAATATTTTGTTGAACAACTTTATTTATTGATACAATAAATTCTTATACACACAAACCCTTACAATATATTAAAGAAAAATATCAAATATTGTTAATTAGTGATTGTATTGAATACGCACATAGTGCACGGGAGATTAATATAAATCTTAGATTGAATATGACATTTTCTTTGACGAGCTAAGTTTGTAAAACTTTGACTTATTATTATTACAGTTATATTCTTTTTAATGCACTAACCCGTGCTAAGGACAATTTTAAAAAACCTATTTAGAGGCTAAAAATTTCATTGATAAGTTGCCCATTAGCTCAGTTAGGAGAGCGCTGGCACGGTTAGCCAGAGGTCGCGGGTTCGAGTCCCGGCATAGGTGGAATTTCTAAATATGATTTTAAAATTGTCCTTAGCACGGGTTAGTGCATTAAAAATAATATAATATGTGGTTACAGCGATATTATTCCGACGTAAAACCTAACTGTAAAGTAGGTACTCGGGGCTGCAAGTGATGCAAATTACTTCCGCCAGATGTTGCTGCCTGTACGTAATACAGAGAGAGTATTATGTTATATGTGCAGAGAGTATTGTAGAGGTTCGAAATTTCACTCATGCCGGTGAGTCGCCCATTAGCTCTGCTGGGAGAGCGCTGGTACGGTTAGCCAGAGGTCGCGGGTTCGAGTCCCGGCATGGGTGGAATTTTTAGCCTCTAAATAGGTTTTTAAAATTATTACAGTTACTTTATTTTTAAAAAATACTTCAGTGTTTGGTCCATATGTTGATTGACAAAGGCTGTTTAAAATAACATCAGTAACTTATGAGAAAATGAACTGACAGAAATAACGCTATTACAATTTCTATGTAATTTAATTTTTTCATCGCTGTATGTGCTCAATTTTAACTGTCAACAGTTAAAATTTAACAGCTCCTTATAAAAAAAATATCGTTTGTCATTTGACGCTTTGTTATCTAAAACATATCAGATTGGGGTTCTATTACGTAAATATCCACTGAGATGAGTGACGTTGATTGTTACTTTCTACGAGTATATAGACTTGGGCAAAGTGTGTCCTTAGAGGGAGTTGTTATATCTCTCAACTCAGTACGGTAGTCATCTCCTACTTTATCCAGCTCACACACAATGCGTCAATGAGATCAACGTCGTCAGAGTGCTTAGTGCGAGTTTGACAGATCCAATCGAATAACTTTACTACCGCGTTAATCGAGCATCGAGTAGTGAGTATGAGCAAGTTAACCGTTCGAACTGGTCAAACGCTGTCACAGTACAACTCGCACTCGCGTTTTTTCGTGTTTTGGCTGGTAAACGAGTTCACTTCTCAACGTAAACCATTACAACTCGCACTCAGCAATTTTAATTTCCATACTTGTCGCTAGGGGGCGCTTCCTCGATGCCATACATATAAACTCGCACTCAGCACTCAGAGTGCTGACATCGGTTACATTCGACCTCATTTCTCGTCGTAACCAACGAGCGATGAGAGAAAGTTCACCAAAAAAAACGTGTGATCTGGATAAAGTAGGGAATAGGTAGACTAGACTGACTCACCAGTTGTGTGTCTTGTTTCCACACGCACTTAGTTGATTGGACGTCGTATGAGCTAGGACACAAATGGTGAGCGAGATATGATAGAGATATAGTGTGTCTCGGTGAACAAAGATATGAGATATAACAACTCCCAACAAGGACACACCGCCAACTAGTCTAGTTGACGTTATTAGCAGTGTTGCCAGAGCCAGCACGTCAAAAGTTACACGAGCAAAGTCAAAAAGACACTAAATGTATCCAAAAGTTACAATTTCTTTCCAAATATTTTTCCTGTGATGTTCAACCACTTCAATGTTAGATTAAATGCTTTTGAATCCCCATTTTTATAGAAACTTGAAAAATGAAAAATACGAATTGAATGAATTTTTCCGCAATCTGTTACAGGCCTATACTTCAAAAAGTTACAAATTATGGCATGTCACTAAAGGTTACAAAGGGGGGAGGGGGGGGGGGTCAAATGTTACAAAGTTTGTGACAAAAATCACAAAATGGCAACGCTGGTTATTTAGCTTCGGGCGTCAGTCACAAAGAGTTCCAGCGCCATCTATCCAAAGCCGCGTGTATTAGATTAAGCAGCTCCTTATATAGTATACAGGAACGACTGGATGGCTTGCAGATCTCCCGGTGGTCCACAGATATTCCGCACAGCGCGCCGATCCCAGCGTCTGTGGTGAAGAGTTTTGCTTTTCAAACATGAGTTAGTTAGACCTGACCCTCCAGTCTAATCGTTCGTTATCAGCCCTTGTATGTCCCCACTGCTGGGGCACGGGTCTCTTCCTGCATCGCAGGCAGGATAGGCCATACTCCACCACGGGGGCCTAGTCCGGGTTCGTGGAGGATTGTAAGACACTGGCGGGCCTTACTGTCAGAAGTTATCAAGCCGCCTATAACGGCTCTGACATGGCTTAACGACTGCCATTTTAATGACAGCCGGCACCAACGGCTCAACGCGCCTTGCGAAGCACGGAACAGTCTAATGCTTACATAGTTTTTCATTAGAATGAAATAAGGACGACAATGGTTGATGCCTGAATTTGGTAGTCTACAAAGAAATAGCAGTACAATATCATTCTAGGGGCATCTTCTTCTTCATGCTATATTATGTCGTCCACTGCTGGACATAGCCCTCCCCTAATAAGCGCCATAGCGCCCTGTCTTCAGCTTGCCGCATCCAGCATCTGCCGGCAGTTTTTCGCAGATCGTCATCCCACCTGGTCGGAGGGCGTCCTACACTACGTTTGCCGAATCGCGGTCGCGGTGAGTGGAGACTCAAGAACACGTTTACTCTAACGGTTGTCGGTTCTTTGCGAGATACGGCCAGCGCACTGCCACTCTGAGCTATGTCTATAACTTTGGTTCTCTGTCGGATGCATTCGTTACGAATCCTATCCTTCAGATACACTCCGAGCATATTCCAGGGGCATAGGTAACCAGCGCAAATTAAATAGACATCTCACGCGAAGAAGGTAGAATCGCGCGAGGCGCCGAGTTAAGTAGCACGGGTTATACAATACGATTGGTTACAAGTTACCGATAGTGTGAATGATACGACCATTACTGTGGTTCTATCTATTCTGTAAGTATCCACTGAGTTGGGTGACGTGGATTTTTACTTTTTTAAGCTACTCCATCATAGGTAGTACCATGACCTTACCATACCAAGATCTGTGGTTTAAATGTATATTAAGCTTTAAGAAGAAGGTTCTCACCAGCAGACTCGACGCTAACTATCCTCAGCCACAGCACAGCCATCAGAGTTCTGTTGGTCTCCACGAGGCTCCGCACCACGGGCTTGGAGGATTCCGTCGCGCGCAGCCATCTCTCCTGCAGAGAGAGAACTAGGGTGTTGTCTGGAAGTAGACGAAATTGGAGAGTCAGCTGATGCCATGAGAGGGTTCTTAAAGCCCGCAGTACACAATGGCCCATGCTGGCCCACCTAACCTAACTACAAAGTAGGTAGTCGGGGCTGTAAGTGATGCAATTTACTTTACCCAGATGTCGCTGCCTGTACGTAATACAGAGAATAGTGTAAAGAGGTTCGAAATTTCACTGATGCCGGTGAGTCGCCCATTAGCTAAATTGGAAGAGCGCTGGCACGGATAGCCAGAGGTCGCGGGTTCGAATCCCGGCATGGGTGGAATTTTTAGCCTTTAAATAGGTTTTTAAAATACCTATAGGTACTTATGCATACAAGGCAAACACAACACATTACCTACCCTTCTTCAAAACCATACATAAACACACACACAAAATCACACTCTCTCTCTCACACACACTTTAATTAGTTAAAATTATTTATTTAAAAATAATAATAAAATAGTAAATTTATTTATTTCCGAAATCAATTAAATATTTTGAATTGGAAAGTGGATGATTGTGTCTTGGAACTCTCACATTACTTAATACCTACTTTCAAATTATATTAACAGCATGCATGTATTTAAGTCATTGTTAAACATAGTACAGTCTATACTATTTTTATTTTTAATGCACTAACCCGTGCTAAGGAACAAATTTAAAAACCTATTTAGAGGCTAAAAATTTTCACCCATGCCGGGATAGTACAGTCTATTTATTCTTACTTGTCCAATTAAGTTATTTAACCTTAAAATTAAGATTAGATGCCTAAACTAGACATTTTCTCGCAAATTCATGAACTATCATGAACTATGTTTATAAAATTCGCAGCGTGTTATCCAAAAGAGTGTTCCAACTTACTTCATTTATGGAAATATGGCAGTTTTGGACTAAAAAGTTACAGTTTACGGGTAGAATCTTGTTTACTAAATTGGACAAGTAAGAATAAATAGACTGAAGTATACCTAGGCATGTTTGTCTAAATTCATGTGTTGAAAGAGCGGGGCTTCCTGGCACAGGTCACACAGGTGTCTATACACTTAAGGGTGGTATTACACTTATCAAATATCTTTGTCCAATGTACGATTTGATCAAAGAAATTGGAAGAAATTGGACGACTTTATCAAATGTCTTGGAAACACCGATATTTGATCAAATATTAATGACACTTAAATCAAAAAGGCTGCAAACAAGTTAATGACACTTAAATCAAAATGGCTACAAACAAGATATCGTAGACGATTCCAATGACAAAATTTTTAATAAATACTTTTTTTTTGTTTTGACTTTTGGTTTTTCATTAATAACATAACGATAATAATAGCACCACTTAGGACGCAATAGCAGCAGATGAAGACGCTCCACGTTCCTCCATTTTCTTAAAACTATGCAAAAAATATTGGACACAGTTATTGGACAAGTGGAATGGGCTTACCTCAAAGAAATTTTATAAAATATTTGACAGCAAAATTGGACAAAGATATTTGATAAGTGTAATATCACCCTAATAGGAAGTCCCCACCAGTGTTAAATTAATGTTAATTAGAAACGAAATATACTTAATATATTTTTTTATTACTATTTTTTTAGGGCTCTACCACAGTTGGGTAATTAAAGTGCAAAAATATCTGTAAACTAACCTTTGCTGATCTCCAGAAGCTCTATACTTCTCGCAGTGATTGGCGTTTTGATATCAGCCAACGGCGATCCTCTATGGGGTACCGAGTAGAACATAAACCCGGTACTTTTGGTCCAAAGACTGGACCTTTCCTTAAAATTATACTTAGTCTGTGATTCTTTAGTATCTAGGTCCAAATGAAGTCCTTTTGGTAAGTTTGTTTCGGTTCTTTGTTCTAAATTACAATTTTCTAGGTTAGGAATATTGCCGCCATTTTGCTCGGCGCCATTTTGATTTTGGAGCGTTTCGTTTTTGTTTTCTAGTTTATTGTCTTTGTTTGCTTGACTTTTACTTAAATGATATTTGTCTTTTTCTCCCTCGTGAGCGTGTAGAAATGCTTCATATGCTGAAAAAAAATATTCATTGTTTAATACATTACTAAGTCGAACCGAGTAATTGGAACAAATCACTTGAATTAAGCAACAACAGGCGCGGTCAGGTGCAGGATGGGTGACCGACCCGTGACTTCGCGACTTGGCATTTTTTCCGAGCGCTTCCGTGCTTCGCAAGGCACGTTAAGCCGTTAGTGCCGGCTGTCATGTAATGGCAGTCGTTAAGCCATGTCAGAGACCTTATGGGCGGCTTTATAACTTCTGACAGTAAGGCCCGCCGCTGTCTTACAATCCTCCACCAACCCGGACTTGGCCCCCGTGGTGGAGTATGGCCTAACCTTCCTGCCATGCAGGATCCTGCGATGCAGGAAGAGACACGTTCTCCAGCAGTGGGGACTTACAAAGATTCCATCTGATATTTTATTTCTCGGAAGTGTTTTTTAGATTTGCTTATGACATATAATGCTGTGTGGTGTCGGCCTAGAGAATAGCACCAACCCAATTCTTCCCGCGGGTGTCGTAAAAGGCGACTAAGGGACACAAACCGGGGGGTGGGCAGCAGCGCCCCCTGCAGTACAATTCCACCGAACCGATCCCCAACCCGCATGCCCAGCGTGGGAATTATGGGCATTACCCCCTATGATAGCACAACGTGGCGCTCTTTAGGGGAGGGCTATGTCCAGCAGTGGACTAGTATAGCCTGATGACGATGATATAGAAGCGGTCTCACCTTCACAGTAAATCTGCTTTATGAACAGACCCCCTTTGGAATGTCCCACCCACACGATGGGTCTCTGACCCACGCCCAGATCCAATAGTTGCTTCGTCATCTGCTCTGCTCTCTCGTGGAGACGGAGTCTGGAATTCCGGCAATGTTTTGGATTAAACGTACTTACGCACATCAAAAGATGCAAGGTTGCTTTATGCAAGTTGTCTAACTTGCAACCTTGCATCTTTTACTAGCAACTTCTCCTTTCGTGATGCTCCATGGTTTTACCCCTCTAAATATCTCTGCGTTATTAATATCTATGTTAGAAACGATGGGGCACACGACCACATCATAATCCTTACCTACTCAGGCTGACATTATAATGTCTTAAACTTACATTCTGAATCAAGTTTTTCTTCAATTTAGATGAAAAAGCGCAGTTTTGACATAGAAGATTTTGCAATATGAACGAAGATATTTATTATTTACAAAAATATAAATATATTATTAATTAGCTGACCCAGCGAACTTCGCAACGCCTAACAGTCTATTCTTTTTTTGTAATTTTTCTCTCCGTAAGAACCATCCTCGTACTTCAAGGAATATTCTAAAAAAAGAATTAGCGAAATCGGTTCAGATGCTCTGGAGATTTGCGCTTACCAACACATTCAGCGATTCATTTTTATATTACAGAAGATAAACTAAAGTTTGTAACGGTGCAAACCTCTTTACACATTTTTTTTATGTTTCTTTAATTCTATCCAGAGTTTTCAAAATTTAAAATTACGTCAGCCTTTTTTGAGATTTCCTTCATTTTTTTAGCATTTGAGCATTACTACTTCACATTTCGACTAGACCTGACTATTTTTACCTGCTTATTATGTTTTTATCAAGTTTTTGTTGATATGTTTTTTTTTTATTATTTTTAATGTACTAACCCGTGCTAAGGACAATTTTTAAAAACCTATGCAGAGGCTAAAAATTCCACCCACGCCGGGATTCGAACCCGCGACCTCTGGCTATCCATGCCATGGTTTTAATTTTCAGCCTCTGAATAGGTCTTTAAAAATATGTTTTTTTTTTCATTGTGATGTGGTCTGTTATTCTGTTTTCAGCCAGTTTTCTGTTTAGATTAACAAAAACATACCTATTATTCACAGACACGGGATAAAAACAGAATAAGAAGGTAAATATAGTCAGGGACAACATCACAAGTTTAACGAAGATTAAAGCCGTTTTTCGCTCGTGAAGCGCTCGTGGCCTAGCCGAACCGAGTGATTGGAATCAATCACTTGAGTTAAGCAACAACAGGCGCGGCCAAGTGCAGGATGGGTGACCGTCCCGTGACTACTGCTAGTGGCATCTTTTCCAAACGCGTCCGTGCTTCGTAAGGCACGTTAAGCCGTTGCTGCCGGCTGTCATGTAATGGCAGTCGTTAAGCCATGTCAGAGGCCTTATGGCGGCTTGATAACTTCTGACAGTAAGGCCCGCCACTATTTTACAATCCTCGGACTTGGCCCCCGTGGTGCAGTATGGCCTAACCTTCCTGCCATGCAGGAAGAGACCCGTCCCCAGCAGTGGGGACATACAAGGGTTGATATCGAAGGCCGTTTTTCTAAAATTGTAATGGATAATATCGAGTAATTATACGTTGGATTATATACGTAGTTCGTTTGAATCGCCAGCGCTCCACCACTCGCACACCTCATCTCTGCTGGGGTGCACATCTTGCACCAACAAATCCGTGGGTTCAAATCAAATCAATTTATTACAACGTAAAGAATTTACATTTGTTTGCTGAATGTCAATTTAAAATGTAAGCCGCTGCCTTCGGGCCGTATGGTAGGTACCTAGTGGAGAAAAAGGCAGCGGAAAAAAAAACTCCACCGGTTAATCGACTACATTGCACCGAATTTTCAATGTAAACCAATGAAAGAGTGTCCTCACCAATACATACGCGTGGGTTTGAATGACAGACTTTCCGTGCCCCCTAATGACCCCCACTAATTGTAACCACAAACACAAGTGATCGTTGTATTGTACAAAACCAGTCATGTTTTACAATCCCGTGTTCTGTGAGTTTAGCTTTAAGAAAAGAAACATTACTGAGGTGCGTATTCAACAAGAGCGTTCGAACATTGCTTTAGCAGCGGATGGACCAATCAATCATATAATACGCTGCGTTGAAGAATGACTCTAGGCCGTGGTGTTAATTTAAGTATTAGTTTTTTTAAATCTTTAATCCATCTTTTAAAGAGAAAAAAATTCCATAGCGAAGCTGGCAAATAATTTGTCTTGGCAGCAGTAAATTATTATTGCCTGTATTAAGCAACTTGGATTTGCGTGTTTAGCAAATATTAACCATTCAGTGCAGGGTTTTCTGATGAATCTTTTTTGATGAGTATAGAGAGACTCCTTCAGTTAATGGGCCTAGTAAAAAGACATTGGACGTAATGAGATATTATATCATGAGATTTAGAGGTACAACATCCAGTGGAACCTTCAAACACACTAAATGGGTAAAGGGACCAAACGGATGCCGCCGTGCGCGCTAACTGTGAAGGAAAACATCGTGAGGAAACCCGCACTTGGTGGACTCCCTAGTCTTTCCTGTAGGCTAGGCCGACTAAGCTGTCAGGATGGTATAGGTGCCGGGCAAGCCTACTCCATGTAAAGACAATGTCCCTGGCACAACGTAATGAATGCAAACATAAATGTGGGTTCTGTTTTCAACCGACTTCAAATGAAAAAGGAGGAGGTTCTTAATTCGACCCGTATGTTTTCTATGTTTGTTACGCGATAACTCCGCCAATTATGAACCGATTTGATCAAATCTTTTTTCGGCGTATAGGTAATACCTCAAGGGTGGTCCCATTTAAATTTAATAATAAAATAATTAACTTTTAAAAAAAAAATAAAACCGACTTTAAATGCGTGAACACAAAAAAAAAACTAAAAAAAAATTAACTTTAAAAAAAAAATAAAACCGACTTCAAATGCGTGAACACAAAAAAAACTAAAAATTAAAAAATAATTCCTAATATCTTTTACCTAATACTATAATTTTCCTAAACTATGTCAAAGTAATTAAAGTTAAACCAGCTAAATATCTTACAATAGTTATACTTATATACCTATTGCTTTTTGGAGTCGGTGCCAGCCGTATTAAATTTAGCCGCGAGCAAGAGACGTGCGGCGCGGTGGCGGGGGACGCAAGGCGCGAGGCGGGGCCGCGCGGTGCGGCGGGGGACGCGGGCGCGCGCGGCTCTTGCTCGCGGCTAAACTTAATACGGCTGGCACCGACTCCAAAAAGCAATAGGTATGTAAGTATAACTATTGTAAGATATTTAGCTGGTTTAACTTTAATTACTATGACATAGTTTAGGAAAATTATAGTATTAGGTTATAGATATTAGGAATATTTTTTTAATTTTTAGTGTTTTTTGTGTTCACGCATTTGAAGTCGGTTTTATTTTTTTTTTTAAATTATTTTTACTGTAGGTTCTGATACTTTTCACAAGCGACGATAGTTACGAGTTTAATCTGCATGGATGACTAGGTACCTATCTAAATATTGAGAGACTATGGACCAGTTTCTGAAATCTGAAACTGATGCCTTACCGGTGGAGGTGCGGAAAGCCAAATCCCTTCCCATTTAAGGCTATGGAAAAGGAATTCTATCACGCTAATACACTATGACACTGAAGTAATCCGTAGCTAATATCGCACCCTCAGAACGAAAGAGGCCTAAGTAAAAAAATAGTGAAATTGAGTTACAATGATTGAGTCATAAAAAGGTATGCCGTGGACGGAAGATTCGCTATGCTCTTTTTTTACAATAAGTGCCTTTGTTTTACTATTCATCGGATAGAGCATACTTTTTTATGTCTCTCTGTGATTGTAAGGTACTCAATTTTTTGAGAATTTTTCGAGTGTTTAAACTATTTTTTGACTTAGGCCTCTTTCGTTCTGAGGGTGCGATATTAAATCTGTTGTTGTTTGTGTTTTTTGTTATGTCCTTTCAATATGTATATTCTCTTAAGTGTTTATGCATTTATATAATAATATATATTTTTTATTTTCTGTATTTATGTAAATTATTTGTATTTATCTGTTGATAATTATGTGTGCACTAATTGTTTAGGCATGTATTCATTTATACATTTGTTATAATCTTGTATATTTGTACATCTACTTCCTTCTTCAATATATTAGTCCAGTCCATCCAAAGGTTGTCTGGAAGAGATCACTTTTAGTGATAAGGCCGCCGTTTGTACTCTTAGGTTAAGAAATATCTGTGTAATTTCCATTTTTATGTACAATAAAGTGTTCTCTATCTATCTATCTGAATTTCGCTAATTTACTGTAGATAGATAGATAGAATATTCTTAACTGTAGTGCTGTCTCTTCGAATTTCTCAGCAAAGAGCGTGACAGCACGTTACTTTAGTATTAACTTAGTGAAATTCTCTGTGCAGAAACCGGCCCATGGCCTAAACTCTCCAAATATCGCGTGAGAAAACTTTGTTAACAATTTACTCGTACAACAGATCCAAAAATTCTTACCGTTTACTCTCCTTGACCCACAGAGGGCGCCACAGGTACGGATCGCTGGTATAGTTAATTGAAATCACTCTAGCATTGGGGAAGTCCACCTTCAACCAATCCTTAGGCCAGCACGGCGAGTAACACCTATCACAGACACATCCACAGCCAGCTTGGCACGACTTTTCCTTTTCATCTTGACACTCATTACACTCGCATTTGTATTCGCTTCCTTTGCTCGATGCCTTCGTCCGATCTCCGTCTTTATTCGCACTTTGATTGTACATTTCCGTGATATTTTCGCACTCGAATAGCTCCCTCACGAATTGGGCTTGCATCTCGAAGTTATCGACGATTTTCACTTGATCTAACAGCGTGTTAGTGTAAAACTGCTCCGTCATGAGCATCTCGTCGTTCGGTATTACTTTCTCAGATCCCTTGTTGAAGAATTCCCTCTTGGTGAAAGTCATGTCGTTCCAGGAGTGGTCGCTGTCGGTTTTGGAGCTGCTTTTGTCGTGGTGGCACTCGTGACACAGGCAGGGGTTAGGGATGGACGCTGACCGCTTCAGGGGTACCCGGTTCGGCCCCAGCTTGTACTTGGACCGCCAGTCGCCTTGCCGCCATGTGTTCTCCAAGGACCCTGAAAACGGACAAAAATACAATTTTTAACAGACTTCAAAATAGGAGGTTATTAATTCGACGCGTATATTTTCTTATTTGCTGTGTTATCAAATCTTAACCGATTTCGGGCAATACTTTCTTGTCCTGTCACAGATAGCGCTCATGGCCTATAACAACCGAGGGATTGAAATCAATCATTCGGGTTGAGCAACAACAGGCGCGGTCAGGTGCAGGATGACCGACCGTCTTCCGTGCTTCGCAAGGCACGTTAAGCCCTTGGTGCCGGCTGTCATGTAATGGCAGTCGTTAAGTCATGTCAGAGGCCTTAGGGCGGCTTGAAAACTTCTGACAGTAAGGCCAGCCGCAAGTCTTGCAAGCCTCCACCAATCCGGACTTGGCCCCCGTGGTGGAGAGTGGCCTATCTATGCCTTCCTCAGGGAAGAGACCCGTGCCCCTCGGTGGGGACATATAGGGTTAATGATGATGAGTATAGCATCCAAGATAATTGTGTATGTCTATACAGTGGTGAAATGGCCTCGAGCTCAGTATACATCACTGACTATGAAGGATTATAGTTTTTAAGCTTGCGATCAGTACCAGGACTTTGTCCATTTTGTACATTATTACAAGTATCATCAAGTATCAGACGATGATGATACTTGTAATAATGATGTTAAATTCTAGACCAGCGAATGCATTTTGAGCACCGACTCCAAAATGAGCAGCCTCTGAGACAGTTTTAGTTTTGTATCAATGGTAGTGCTTTTATAAATAAGCTACTAGAAACATGGCGTACCTAAGTTGAGTGGACGCGTGTAGATTAATACTCAGTAAACGGTATCAGTTTGTATTCAATATTATAGTAATTAGTGATAAGGACGACATAACTGCATAAGTCACACGTGTCACTAGTAAACTAAGTATGTACAGGGTGACTACCACAGTTTTTGCTTGGTTTGTATTTGGATTTCCAATTTTGGACCAAAAGGTCAAAAATCACAAATATATACCTACGATCGACCGATATCAACCCTTGTATGTCCCCACTGCTGAGGCACGGCTCTCTTCGTGCATCGCAGGAAGGTTAGGCCACACTCCACCAGAGGGCCAAGTCCGGGTTGGTGGAGGATTGTATGACAGCGGCGGGCCTTACTGACAGAAGTTATCAAGCCGCCCAGAGGCCTCTGACATGGCTTAACGACTGTCATTACATGACAGCCGGCACCAACGGCTTAGCGGGCCTTTCGAAGCTCGAATTTATACAAATACGTTCCGAAACCTACAAAAAATTTCAGGCAGATAGTTGCTGGATGCGGCAAGCTATAAATAAATCATAAATATTCATGGACATATTACACAAATCTCGTTAGCCCTATACTAAATACAAGTAAATGACTTGTGTTATAGGTGCTAACTCGACGGATAGATTTAATACAATAAATACATAGATAACATCCAAGACCCGAGACAAACTAGAAAAGTTCGTTTCCTAGTTGGACCCGGCCGGGGATCGAACCCGAGACCTTCGCGTGTTACAGTCAGCGTGCCAAACCACTGCGCCACTGAAGACCAGGCGCTGTGGCGCTCATTAGGGAGGGCTATGTCCAGCAGAGGACTAGTATGATAAACGTTTCACTTCTGGGCACAGGCCTTCTCTCAGAGAGAGAGAGAGAGAGGGCTTAATTACCACGCGTGCCCACCGCGGATTGGCAATTTCAAGCGCTAAATATGATGTATTTAAACAACCCGGATACCAGGGTTCCTCAAGATGTTTTCCTTCACAATTAGGGAGTAGAGTATTGCTACTAAGTAGAACTTCACAAATTTACATTACACAGAAAACCAAGTCATTGGTACCATGGCCGCGCGGGGAATAGAACCAGGGGTTTTCGTTATCAACCCTTGTATGTCCCCACTGCTGGGGCACGGGTCTCTTCCTGCATCGCAGGAAGGTTAGGCCATAATCCACCACGGGGGACAAGTCCGGGTTGGTGGAGGATTGCAAGACAGTGGCGGGCCTTACTGTCAGAAGTTGTCAAGCCGCCCATAAGGCCTCTGACATGGCTTAACGACTGCCATTATATGACAGCCAGCACCAACGGCTTAACGTGCCTTGCGAAGCACGGAAGCGCTCGGAAAAATGCCACTAGCGGTAGTAACGGGACGCTCACCCATCCCGTACCTGACCTTGCCTGTTGTTGCTTAACCAAGTGATTGATTCGCTGGTTCGCCTAGGCCACGAGCGCTTCTTGGTTTCACATAATAAAACCATGGGTTTTATTATGTAAGTATTTACTGAGTTGAGTGACGATGATTTTTACTTTTTTTAAGCTACTCCAGCTAACAAATGCATACTATTCTGACACTTTGGAGTCGTCTAAATGCTTAACTCGATAGAGTGGAAGATTACGTATAGAAGGACTGGGAGCCATTTCTCGCTTCATTAGCAAATAAGTCGTATACGACTCTAAGGCTTATGACTTGGAATTCTACGTTAAAAGTCGACCGGTAGCCAAAATCTGTATTCTGAACCCCATGCTAGATTGAATTCGAATGAGAAAATAAATGTGTAATGTGACTCTGTCGAGTAGGTATCTTATCTTATTTTTATGGGACAAATCTTCGAATATTTTATGTAAAGCCTTCGAATATTTTGCGTCTGCGCTTTCAATTCGCATGGGCGAGAATCGGCCCTGGGACCCAATTCTGGCTCCATTAGCAAATAAGTCGTAAACGACTCGAAGGCTTATGACTTGGAATTCTACGTGAAAAGTTGAGCGACAGCCGAAAGCTGTATTTTGAACACCACGCTAGATGGAATTCGAATGAGAAAATTAATGTCTAATGACTCTGTCAAGTTTTCTTATCTTATTTTAATGGGACAAATGTCTAAGCCTTCGAGTATTTTGCGTCTACGCTTTCAATTCGCATGGGCGAGAATCGGCCCGCTGGTCTCTTGCTTCCGACTCCCTTGTTCTAGGTACCTACTCACTGAGGTACTGCCGCTATATGTTAAACAAATATGTTATTGAGATTTACACTCTTTATAATAATAATAAAAAATAGAAAAAAATTGATAAGATTAACTCAAAACGTTGCTAAAACGTAAAGCCGTTGGTGCCGGCTGTCATGTAATGACAGTCGTTAAGCCATGTCAGAGGACTTATGGGCGGCATCATAATTTCTGACAGTACCTAAGGCCCGCCACTGTCTTACAATCCTCCACCAACCCGGACTTGGCCCCCGTTTTGGAGTATGGCCTAACCTTCCTGCGATGCAGGAAGACACCCGTGCCCCAGCAGTGGGGGCATACAAGGGTTGATAACGAACGAACGACGTTGCTAAAAATTCCAAAATCACGCTGTACAGTTTATTATATCTAAGTGGTTCGTAATTTGCATACTTATATAGTTATCGCCTATTAATATTAAGTGGTTAGTTATCGCCTATTAAATACTAATAATGAGTAAGTACAAGTATTACAATCTACTTTGTATGTTTAATGTATACACATACATTACAATATATAAACTCACGCCGGTGCCCGAAGGGGTAAGCAGAAACCAGTGTTTACCACTTGTCACGATCCTGAGAAAACTTCGCTTCATTACACTAAGCTGTTTTAAGGGTAATTTTCAAATTGAAAAACTTCATGCCAAAACCATCAACCATCCAGGCTATCATGACTCCCCTTAACATAGATAATTACTGCCCTAGAGTCAACGGATACTGGGTATTTACTAAGCGTGCATGCACCTATTAAAATAAATTATTGTATTTAAAATAATCATCTATGGTTGTGACATTTTGCTTTTCAAACTGAGATTTACCCTTATAGTGGATTTTGGATTTTCCATATAAAAATTGATAGATAGATAATTTGATTGATTATTTGATGTGGTCTTATATTGTTTTTTTTAATGATCTGATTTCGCGGCGAGGCCGCTTTTTTGAAGCAGCGAGGGATTCTTTAATAGAATCCTGAACGTAGCGATGCATTCGCCTGAGCCAAAAATACTTTATATATTATTGCTTATTGCACACAAACACTTCACAGGACATTGCATTGAAACAAAATGTACAAATGCGAGCTTATCGTAAGAGAATTCTTCAGCCATGTATAGAAAATAGGAACAGAAGTAAAAAAAAACATTTTGCGCCCGAGTGATAGGTACTCTACTTTTCATCACCCACTATGAGAAAATAAAAGGCGCCTCATTATTCAAAACAAAATCAGGAATTTCCTGCAATCCGTGAAAATTTACGAAAACTCGGGCTGTATTTCGCGCGTTTTTAATTTGTTTTTTTTTATTATTCAGCAGGGTGGGGCGGCGCGACTATAGAGGGCGTCGTACCAGCCAGTCTTTATTCCAAAAATAATTTGTGTTCGATTTCTTTGACGTCAACGAAGACGTGACGATGTTCCAAATTCAAAAAGTGCATACTTTTTAAATTTGGAACATCTTATACTTAGTGTTCGATTTCTTTGACGCTCAACACTAGGATGATCCAAATTCAAAAAGTGCGCGGCAAAGATACTGCTTGTACAAAAATTCAAGAAACCGAAAACGAAACTTTAATATTCGTGTTATATCGAAAATTCAGTCCATTTATAAATATTACCTTTGATTAAGCACAATACATCTTTTGTAGTTTTTATTTTTATAATGCTTTTAAATGCGAAGAAATTAACTAATACAAACAAAAAGTCCGAGAAAAAACTTACTCTGTAATCTCTACACTTTTTGGACAAAGTATAATAGCGGCGCAATTTAAAGATGATTAAAAACTCATTAAGAACTGCCCGCTAAAAGTTTCTTATAAAATAGACCATCTTTGGGTGCACTTCAAGGCAAACCAAGTCCTCCTTTTCGAATAGATGGAATGAACAAATATATATAGGTATATTAACTTCATCTTTTAACTCTTGGTGAACTAGGCCAATTTTTGGGTGCCGAAGTCAACAAGGAGTTAGTTTCGCTATACCCTTCCGTGTGTCTGACTGTCTGTCTGTCTGTCCGCTTCCAATCTAAGCATGATCAAACCTCGATATGTGTCCTAATTTACTTTTGTAAGGGAATTGCTCCTTGAGCGTCTCCATCGCTCGGTTTTTCTAACTTTATAATCACCATTGTTGCCGACCGGCCAATCAAACTTTTTTAAGTATTTTACTTTTTGATAGCGTTTTATATTATTATGGCTACTTTTAAAAAATGGCACAATGTCGTTGTATAACAAGCAAAAGACAGATTAAAAGATTCCCACCAGATATTCGCGTTTTCTCAATTTTACGTGCATTCGGTTCAATCATCATCCACCCATTACGGCACGGGTCTCTTCCCTGAGGAAGGTATAGGCCATACACCACCACGGGGGCCAAGTCCGGCTTGGTGGAGGCTTGCAATACTAGTGGCTGGTCTTACTGTCAGAAGTTTTAAGCCGCCCTAAGGCCTAACTATAGTCGTACTGGTCTAACTTTATAATATAGAAACCTATTTAGAGGCTAAAACTTCCACCCGTGCCGGGGCTCGAACCCGTAACCCGCGGTTAGTATAAAGATAATAATGATAATAGGAGATAAATATAGTAGTTTAATTTAATAAACTAATAATTATTATTTGTATTGTAAGGGTACAGGTTGTTATGTACCTTAACAAATTACATTTACCACCTGTAACATTCCCATGACGTAACAATTTAAATGATTGATTGATTGCTTGAATGGTTGATTGATTGATAGATAGATTGATTGATTGATGGATTTGTAAATATGTATTTGACGAAGTGAACCACTTACTGTATTTCTGTGAAACAGGCCTGAGTAGCACGACACCTCTAATCGCGCATTTTAAATGTTAAAAGGCACGACTTTTCAGTACATCAATTGACAACATTTCATATTTTACAACGCCCAAAACCCAAAATACCGTTTCTTAATTTTGCTATCCTGATTACGAAGAAAATATTTAGAAATTTTATTATTGCTTAATTTTAGAGAAAATATATAAAAACAAAAATTGTGTGATGTGATGACGTCACACATACGGTGGAACGAGGAGGTACCGTTGCCTAATATTAAAAATGCCTAATTCCAATGGTTTTTTATGTGTGACGTCATTAGGCGTTTACGTCCTTTCAGAATAAAACGAAATTCAAACGGAAAATTATGAATGAAAATCATCGAATTTCCAAAAATAAAAAAAATTGGGTCGTTTTATTTCGTATCTAGTTTTCTTAAAGACAGTAAAATACGTATGCTAAAAAATTTAAATGTTGTCAATTGTCAAATTTTGACATTTTTATCGCCGCAAAACGCGCGACTAGTGTCATCGTACGACCCTGGCAGATCTCCACTTCGTAACTTTACTCTTTCAATCATTTGAAATTGTCCAAACCATTCACGGATTGAGAGCGGTTTGTAGCTTGATACCGCTTCGCGTAATCTAGTGTTTAGTAAACGTGTTCTAAGTGTGTCTGTACTTAAAATGAGCTTAGGAAACGCTGACTCGCAAATTAGGGTCGCGGCATTTTCGGCAAAAAATTCACCGAGTCACATTTAATGACATAGACATAGACATCATTTATTGGTAATATTAATTACAAGTCAAGACTCCGTACATAATAACAATCCAATGTAGAAATAATAATCAAATTTACAAATGTCAAAAAGAAAATATTACATGTCAATATCATAATAATTATGCAATCTGTCAGGTCAATCAATTATAGACAAAATAATAATAATACGTATGTTGAATAATTTACCTAATTATTGATATTAATGATGTAGAAACATAGGTACTTTTTCGGTGAGGCCCGACTTAAGGCGGCTTGATCCCTTTGTATGTTTAAGGGATTGTAAGACAGACTTACAGTAAAAAGTTATCAAGCTGTCATTACATGACAGCCGGCATCAACGGCTTAACCTGCCTCACGAAGCACAGAGCGCTCGGAAAAAATGCCACTAGCGGTTGTCACGGGATGGTCACCCATTGAGTGAATGATTCCGCAATCACTCGGTTCCTCCAGTACCACGATTCCACTAAGGGGATTCCACCCAAATGTCCAAATAAACCACAAAAACTTTAACAATAACTTACTCTATTAAATTCTTTTTATTATTATTATTATTAATACGTTTATTGCACATAAGTAAAAAAATACAATGGCAATGTGGCGGACTTAATGCTATTCTACCAGTCATTTTCTACCAGTCAACCACAGATGGTGCAAGAGATTAAATGGTAGGCATTCGAAACAAAACGGAAGAGAAACTTAGTTAAAATTAGTTAAGCTGACCAGTACTCAATAAGTACTTACATATAATATATAAGTAAGTAAATATACACTATATACTTATAATAGATAATAATTATATATAAAAATATATAAAATATATATAAAAATATATATACTAATAACTATCACAACATAGGTATTATAAATATATATTAAAAAGGACGTAAGACAGTAGTGAGATTGTACTTTTTATTGCACTAACCCGTGCTAAGGAGCTGTACGTAATACAGAGAAAATTTTAAAGAGGGTCGAAATTTCACTGACGCCGGTGAGTCCATTAGCTCAGTTGGGAGAGCGCTGGCACAGTTAGCCAGAGGTCGCGGGTTCGAGTCCCGGCATGGGTGGAATTTTTAGCCTAGTAGTAATTTTAAACTAGTAAAATAGTTTTGTACAAAAATAGGTAGGTACACAGTAATGCATTATATACAAAAAACGATACTTTACTTTACTACCAACAAGTGGTACAAAAATCTTTAACAATAAATTATCTTAGAAGTATAGCCAGGTCATGAATTCCTACATATTTGTGCCGCTGGCTATAGAAACTTCTGGTGTATGGGGAGCGCAGCGCTTTCAAGCGCTTTTATTAGGGAGCTGGGACGCCGATTGAGGGACCGTGACATGGACGTTCGCTCTGGGGCAAAGGATTTCCCTTGCTGTGCAGCGCGGTAACGCGGCCAGTATTATGGGGACTTTTGGTTCGGATGTGGCTCGGAGCGATTTATTTGCATAGTTTTTTTTTTGTTTTCATTATTAGTGTTATTGCCTTGACATTCTTTTAATTTCATTCTTTTTGACGGAGCTTTATGTGAATTTTGATTATGTTTGTAATTATTTTTTTTTAATGTCTATGTAAATAATTTAGGTAGGTGTGTCTATTGTATTTCG
This sequence comes from Yponomeuta sedellus, assembly GCA_934045075.1. Classification (NCBI taxonomy): domain Eukaryota; kingdom Metazoa; phylum Arthropoda; class Insecta; order Lepidoptera; family Yponomeutidae; genus Yponomeuta; species Yponomeuta sedellus. The sequence continues at coordinate 4,199,511 of OW203749.1, forward strand.
GTTTTATACTGTAACTTTATTTGTCTCTTTAAATCCATAACTTAATTATTAAGGAAATGAAAAAATAACTTATCCATGTATTTTACTTAGATAGGTAGGTACTATGATTCGGCGTATACTTAGGTATTCCTATTTCAGCGTTACTTAAATGACAATATGTCCATTGTTTCACGGGGCATTGTTCGAAGTACTATTTGTATCATGAATACTAAAATGCTACTATTCGACGCTTCTGACACCATTTTGATAAGAATATCATTTGCTTAGTGATCGACACCCAATAAGCCGCTGTTACGTTAATAACTACGTCGTGCTTAATTACCTTAGGGAAAAATTTTGGTGGATCAGAGAGATAGCTACTTCAGACCTTGACATTACCAATCCGTGGTGGGCACGCGTGGCGATTAAGCCCATAAACTCGCTGGGAGAAGGCCTGTGGCTTACAGTGGGAGGCATATTAACCCTTTGTATGTCCCCACTTCTGGGACACGGGCCTCTTCCTGCATCGCAGGAGGTTAGGCCATACTCCATCAAGGGAACTAAGTCCGGGTTGGTGGAGGATTGTAAGACAGTCGCGGGCCTTACTGTCCGAAGTTATCAAGGCATCTGACATAGCTTAACGACTGCCTACATGACAGCCGGCATCAACGGCTTAGCGTGCCTTGCGAAGCACGGAAGCGCTCGGAAAAAATGCCACTACCGGTAGTCGCGGGATGGTCACCCATCCTGCACCTGACCGCGCCTGTTGTTGCTTATAATATAATAATAATATAATAATAATAATAAATCGTTTATTTCAGGCCTTGCCCATATAAAAGTTAGTACATTTACATTTATCACAAGTTACTATTAGGGACCTATATAAAACTTAACTAAAACATAACCAAAAGCACTTAAAATTAATATGAGGGGTGCGAGAGACAGCAACGGTTACCTAACTATCTTATGGCGGGGCTGGGGGCCACAATGTGCAACCCCACCCAGTGCTTCAGTATAGGACCGTCTACACGACCGGCAATGATCTTCAGGGGGACACTGGTGCTGCCCCGCACTCTACGCATTAGGGATGCCACTCTATTGCGCATTATGGCGTGGAAGCCATCCGTTCGAGCTTCTGCGAACATTCCCGACGCACTACAAAAACGTGGCAGCCCCAGTAGCACCCTAAAGCCATTGTTATATTGGACGCGCTTAACTAAATAACTTTAGTTAAGCAACAACTAAGTAAGATTCCAATTACTCGATTCGGCCAGGCCACGAGAGCGACCTTGTGTATTCGTGGACCTTAATTATTTTTATTGTTTACAAGCTGACTCAGCGAACTTCGTACCGCCTAACAGTCGATTCTTTAATTTTTTTGTGATTGTTTTAATTTGTGTTGCTTAACACAAGTGCTTGGTTCCAATCACTCGGTTCGACTAGGCCACGAGCGCTTTAATTACGTGAGTTATTGAACGTTAAAATAAACTAGGTGTCCGTTTCAAAACAAAGATCATTTTGGAGAAAAAATTGACAAATAGTCACTTGAAAGGAAATCTGCGTAAGTCACCAGAATTTTACTAAAAAGCGCGCTAAATAGTCGCTGGTGTGAGCTTACCATAGAGTCCGTGTATGAAGACGAGGTCCTGCTGAGGCAGGGTTGGCTCGTGCAGCACCACGCAGGAAACCAGCGGCTCTGGGTGCAGGTGACCGGAGGACGCAGGGCGTGGGGGCGGCTTCGGGGTCGCTGCTGGCTTAGACGCTGTGGAGGAAACTCAAGGTGAAACATCCTGACTGCTGGAAAGCCTTTTTAGTCTATGTTAAATCAAACCGAATCTGTTAGTCCCTCAGACTAGTTAAGTAGTCCTAACCCAATGCGAGGAGACGCTAATGTTTTTCATGAAACATTTCCTAGAAGGTTTTGCACGTTTGGCACGCTGAAAGTAAAACCGATGGTCTCGGGTTCGATCCCCGGCCGGCTCAAACTAGGAAACGAACTTATCTAGTTTGTCTCGGGTCTTGGATGTTATTTATTTATTGTATTAAATCTGTCGTCGAGTTACCACCTATCACACAAGTAATTTAGTTGTACTTAGTATAGGGCTAACGAGATCTGTGTAATATGTCTATGAATATTATTTATTTATTAAGGACTTTGAAAGGACTAAGTTTGGAGTTTTTTTTGTCCTTTTTTTCTCCAAAATGATCTAGATTTTGAAATGGACACCTAGTTTGAATTGTAACGTTAATTAAGCCGCAGTTTCTGGGCTACTTTGAATAAAACCTTTTCATTTCAATGCATATACTCTCTGTACTCTCGTTCTTAAAGAAGGCCTATACCCTGCAATGGGACGTTTTTTTTCGATTTCAACCCTGTATGTCCCCACTGCTGGGGTACGGGTCTTTTCCTGCAATGCAGGAAGGTTAGGCAATACTCCACCACGGGGGCCAAGTCCGGGCTGGTGGAGGTTTGTAAGACAGTGGCGGGACTTACTGTCAGAAGTTACCAAGCCGCCCATAAGGCCTCTGACATGGCTTAACGACTACCGTTACATGACAGCCGGCACCAAAGGCTTCTTAGCGTGCCTTGCGAAGCACGGAAGCGCTCGCAAAATTGCCACTAGCCGTGGTCACGGGTCGGTCACCCGTCCTGTACCTGACCGCGCCTGTTGTTGCTTAACCCAAGTGATTGGTTCCAATCACTCGATTCCGCATGGCCACGAGCGCTTCATATGTATTTGTTTCTATAATAAAATCCCTGAAGATATATTAAGCTTGCCTGAATCGCGGTTCAACAAATATGTTAAGCACACTTTGTGCCAAAAGGGCTACTATAACATAAAGGATTATTTAGATGACAATGAGGTCTGGAATTGAAGCCAGTACAATGTATGAGTTCTATGTTTTATAATAATTATGTAAAATATGTTAATTAAGGACTTTTAAAAAGACTAAGTTTGGAGTTTTTTTGTCCATTTTTTCTCCTAAATGATCTAGATTTTGAAATGGACGTTACGTTACGTTATCAACCCTTTTATGTCCCCACTGCTGGGGCACAGGTCTCTTCCTGCATGGCAGGAAGATTAGGCCATACTCCACCACGGGGGCCAAGTCCGGGTTGGTGGAGGATTGTAAGACAGTGGCGGGCCTTACTGTCAGAAATTATGAAGCCGCCCATAAGGCTTCTGACATGGCTTAACGACTGCCATTATGTGACAGCCGGCACCAACGGCTTAGCGTGCCTTGCGAAGCACGGAAGCGCTCGGAAAAAATGCCACTAGCGGTAGTCACGGGACGCTCACCCATCCCGTACCTGACCGCGCCTGCTGATGCTTAACCAAGTGATTGATTCCAATCACTTGGTTCGCCTAGGCCACGAGCGCTTCATATGTATTTGTTTCTATAATAAAATCCCTGAAGATATAATAAGCTTGCCTGAATCGCGGTTCAAAAAATATGTTAAGCACACTTTGTGCCAAAAGGGCTACTATAACATAAAGGATTATTTAGATGACAATGAGGTCTGGAATTAAAGCCAGTACAATGTATGAGTTCTATGTTTTATAATAATTATGTAAAATATGTTAATTAAGGACTTTTAAAAAGACTAAGTTTGGAGTTTTTTTGTACATTTTTTCTCCTAAATGATCTAGATTTTGAAATGGACACCTAGTTTGAATTGTAACGTTCATTGAGCCTTAGTTTCTGTGCTACTTTGAATAAAACCATTTCATTTCATGTTTTTAGTTTATGTAGTTTATTTCTTTCTTTCATAGTTAGGTGGGTTATTCAATATTTTATGTGATGTATTTTGTACACGTATAGGTATATAGACCCGCTTTTTACTGCTTCTCCGACTCTCTAAGGTTTGCGGGGAGAAATCTCTTTAAGAGATAAGCTCGCCTTTGTACATGTAATTTCTTATGTAATGTCTTGTTAAATGTTTCGTGTGCAATAAAGTTTTTTTATTTTTTTTTATTTATTTATTTAAGATTAAGATTAATTCACATTCAATTGTTATTGTAACATAAGTTATAGTATAACATAATTATTTAGTTGTCTTATTATTATCCAATGAATAGTCCATACATTTTGAATATATACCACTGGACGCTATATGGCGTTTATATATATATATATATATATATATATATATATATATATATATATATATATATATATATATATATAAACGCCATATAGCGTCCAGTGGTATCTTCACTCACACTCTTCTTTCTATGATCTGAGCTCACACTAGATGGGTGAAGGCACCACTTCGACGCTGTAGTGCCTGGGACATGGTTTTGTAGATGGTGTAGGCTTGCCCAGCACCTATACCACCCTGACAGCTTAGTCGGCCTAGCCCACAGGAAAGACTAGTCAATACGTGCGGAGCCAACCAAGCCGCGGGTTTCCTCACGATGTTTTCCTTCACCGTTAGCGTGTGGTATTGCGACTACAAATTCGCAAATGTACGTAACTTTGAAATTAAACAAAGTCATTGGTACATGCCCGCTCGGGATCGAACCTGGGGCTCTCGCTTGCCAGTGCGGTGGTAGCTCAGTGGGTAGAACCACATTCTAAATATAGTAAACTAGCAAAGTTTAATAATAATGAATCTAATCTGCTTACCCGCAACGGGGGGCAGTTGGGCCGCCAGTAGCCGGTGCAGCAGCACTGTGGCGGCGCTCCAAACGCACGAGACACACCAGCGGCTGTGAAAAAGGAAAAGGGACTGCTAAACGTCAGCCAAAGACCACTGCAAAAGTGGCGACAGATCTAACGGTGCTTAGTGCGAGTTTTTTAACTACTCGATCGCGTTAACGTAAACTCATATTCCTATGGCATCGAGAGAGCGCCACCTAGCGACAAGTATGGAAATTAAAATTGCTGAGTGCGAGTTGTAATGGTTTACGTTGAGAAGTGAACACGTTTACCTGCCAAAACACGAATAAACGCGAGTGCGAGTTGTACTGTGACAGCGTTTTGCCAGTTCGAACGGTTAACTTACTCATACTCACCACTCAATGCTCGATTAACGCGGTAGTAAAGTTAAGTATTCGATTGGATCTGTCAAACTGAGCGCGAGACAAACCAGGGAGACGATTCTCGCCCGTGCGAATGAGATGTTTTCAGCACATTCACAAGGCAATTCACAGATGGCGCTTACAGGCGTGGTCGTAGAAGAACCGGAACACGGCTGTCAAAATTAATCTGTGCTAAGCAACCCGCTCTGCTGTGTGGTGTCGGCCTAGAGAATAGAACCAACCCAAATTCTTCCCGCGGGTGTCGTAAAAGGCGACTGAGGGACACAAACCGGGGGGTGGGCAGCAGCGCCCTCTGCAGTACAATTCCACCGAACTGCGATCCCAACCCGCAAGCCCAGCGTGGGGATTATGGGCATTACCCCCCAACCTTGCGCTATGGCGCTCTTTCGGGGAGGGCTATGTCCGGCAGTGGACTAATATAGCTTGAAGAAGAAGAAGAGACCTACAATGGGTACTTCTGCGCGTGACGCGTTTAATGGTGATAATAAGAAGTAACTAAAAAGTCATAAGGTCTTTATACGTTACAAAGGACGTGCCGGCAGCAGAATTTTTATATTTTATTCTTTTTAATGCACTAACCCGTGCAAAGGACAATTTTAAAAACCTATTTAGGGCCTAAAAATGGATGTTACCAAGTGATGCAAATTACTTCAGCCAGTTGTCCCTCTGTACGTAATACAGAGAGTAATGTAAAGAGGTTCGAAGTTTCACTGATGCCGGTGAGTCGCCCATTAGCTCAGTTGGAAGAGCGCTGGCACGGTTAGCCATGGGTCGCGGGTTCGAGTCCCGGTATGTGTGGAATTTTTAGCCTCTAAATAGGTTTTTAAAATAACACAACATTTACATACTGGCACATACATTGCTTTTGACTCACTCCTGGTCCCACATTAGGATACCCTGTGTCGCGGGAACCAGAAACAGCGACATCACAAACATGTAAACATTGAAGACCTGGATGTTTTTTCACCGGGGATCGAACCCGGCACCTCTCGCATGGTAGGTAGAGGCGAACGCTGCGCCACAGAGGTCGTCGCAAAGTATGTGGCACTCTATTTTTCTAGTTGTGCAATTAAGTGTTCTCTATCTCTATCTATCTATCTATTAGGCTCACTGCTACTTTACTTCGAGCACTTGTATTGTGTATAGCCCTTAAATTGATACGTCAATTTTAAAAACCTATTAAGAGACTAAAAACATTGATACGTCAATGTTCCTTTATGTTTGCACAATGCTAGCGGCCACGCCTCCACAAATTAACACCACTCTGCCCCCAATACCGTCGCGGACGCTCTATATCAGTGCAAATTACCGACTTCAATTGACTGAATGGCACGTAATTGAGCAGTCTTCTTAGATCAATCTGAATCATGGAACATATACTGTCTCTGTCTACGGTTAGCCAGAGGTCGCGAGTTCGAGTCCCGGCATGGCTGGAATTTTTAGCCTCTAAATAGGTTTTTAAAATTGTCCTTAGCCTGGGTTAGTACATTAAAAAGAATATGATCATGTGAGTATAGCGATATCATTCCGATGTAAAACCTAACTGCAAAGTAAGGTACTCAGGGCTGTACGTAATACAGAGAGTATTGTAAAGAGGTTCGAAATTTCACTGATGCCGGTGAGTCGCCCATTAGCTCAGTTGGAAGAGCGCGGGCACGGTTAGCCTGAGGTCGCGGGTTCGAGTCCCGGCAAGGGTGGAATTTTAGTCTCGAAATAGGTTTTTAAAAATGGAACATCTACGTCAACTCGATACGTCTGTCTGTACCACGTCGATACACTTTTCCCGGGCAAAATAAAAAAAAACATGAGTTACCGACTAAGTACCTATAAAAATCAAACTCTCAGAGCAGTTTTTTTTAATATATAAGGTTTTGTTAAACCTGGATATCTAATAATAATCTAAGTCCCACTTACCTCAGCCCGAGTTATCTGATCTAACTCGAGTTACCCGGTTAAATCGATCACTTTAGGCCCACTTGCGTTGCATTTCGCATACGAAATTATCGATTTCACCGGTTAACCAGCTGACCCGGGCTGACGCAATTGGGACTTAGCATGCGAAATAATCGATTTAGCCGGTTAACTCGAGTTAAATCAGCTAACCCGGGCTGACGCAAGTGGACCTAAGCCAATTAACCCACAGACTAACTAACAAGTTATTTTAAATTAATAAGTTATTTTAAGTTAGCAGCGCCCTAACAGGGTTCTTGTTTGAAACAATTTTTTTTAAGTGATCTCATGTATGTACAACAAGAATGCTAATAAACGTCCTAACTTATCAAGTAGAAATAGGCTAAATTATCTACGCTTACCTACTTAGTAGCCGACCCTATTTTTTATAAGTCAATCATTCATGAATCTCATTGCCACTGCTGTCCGTAGAGGGAGTAGTTCTACTCTATCTATGCTGCTGTCGGTTAGTCCCACAGACTAGTTAGTCCTAACCTAACCCAATGCGAGGAGACGCTAATGTTTTTCATGGAACATTTCCTAGAAGCGCTCGTGGCCTAGCCGAACCGAGTGATTGGAATCAATCACTCGAGTTAAACAACAATAGGCGCGGTCAGGTACTGGATGGGTGAACGTCTCGTGACTACCGCTAGTGGCACTTTTTCTGAGCGCTTCCGTGCTTCGCAAGGCACGTTAAGCCGTTAGTGCTCGCTGTCATGTAATGGCAGTCGTTAAGCCATGTCAGAGGCCTTACGGGCGGCTTGATAACTTCTGACAGTCCCGCCACTGTCTTACAATCCTCCACTAACCCGGACTTCGCCCCCGTGGTGGAGTATGGCCTAACCTTCCTACCATACAGGAAGAGACCCGTGCCCCAGCAGAGGGTTGAAATCGTAATCGTATTCGTAATCCTTTTGAGCTTTAAACTGCTAAGCCAATTAACCCACAGTTTACCTAACAAGTAGAAATAGGCTAAATTCTCTATGCTTACCTACTTACTTGCTGACCCTAAAAGTCATACATTCATGAATCTCATTGACATTATTGTCGGTTAGTCCCAAAGACTATATAACCACTACGTTTTAGTCCCACAAACTACTTAGTTAGTCCTAACCCAATGCGGGGAGACGCTAATGTTTTATTTTTTATCTATTTTATATCGCACTAAGCTCAAGTGGCTCCCTATCCGTCTTCGTAGGAATGCCCACATCATTTCTCTGCTTTACTCAGTACTGTTTAATCCCGCCACCCCTTTATATCTTAAAGAGCACTTTATCTACCTCAGTGATTCCCACAGCCGGGCCCTTCGGTCTGACCAGAACCTGATGCTGAAGATTCCGAGTCATTCGACGAGGTTCTTCAGCAACTCATTTGCTGTTAGGGCCGCCCGGCTGTGGAATGATCTGCCGGTTTCAATAAGGCACTCTGTTTCCCCAGCTATCTATAAAAATAAGGTTTATGATTTGTATCTATCACTCTAATTATTTGCTTTTTTTATTTAATTTTGTTATTGTTTTTCTTAATGTAGGTATGTCTTTATTTTTATCCTCTTGCGGAACTTTATAATGTAAGTTTGTGTATGTTTATGATAAATTGTTTTATGTATTATATGAATATGTTATGGTTTATGTAAGTATATTATTTTTAAGTATAAGTATGTATATCAATATTCATATTTGCACCAACTACCCGTCCCTCTTTTCCTTCAGCAACTCTCCATGGTGGGTTGCCTGGAAGAAATTGCTCTAAGCAAAGGCCGCCAATTGTACTGTATCTTTGTAATTATGTTTTGTTTGTTTTTTCCTGGTGTACAATAAAGAATATTCTTATCTTATATTAGGGGTGTGTGTGTGTGTGTGAGGGTGTGTGTGTGTCTTCGCGGCTTTAACATTGTGCGGTCTTAAGTTAGTCAAAAACCCTCAATGTGCGGTCGGACCTCATTGTGCGGACGTCCGCACAATATTTTGAGGAAGCTTCAAATATAGCTATCGAATTCTCGCGTTCTGATTGTTCGACTGGCGAAGTATGAGCAAATTTTCGGGGAGGACCTCATATTCGGTATTTTTGTCGAGTTGAGTTAACACAAACCAAAACATAGTTCAGGTGTGTACCACCACGTGGCGCCACCAGTCCCCATTGTGTATATAAGCACAAAATGTGATAAAATGCGGACCTGTAAAAAGGACCGCACTTTATACGAGAAATTAGACTCATTAGAACCACCACGTGGCGCCTCCAGTTCCCATTGTGTGTATAAGCACAAAATGAGTACCTGTAAAAAGGACCGCACTTTATACGAGAAATTAGACTCATGCTAAGTATGTATGTTCAATAATTGAGAGCATCACAGAGTTAAAGCACTTATCAGTGCCACTATAGCAAAGACAAAACACATCGTTGGTACTATTCATTGCGTTACGCAAAGATCCTGTTATCATTGAAGGGCTTAGGTTAGGTTGGGTTTGCATGGTTCTTAAGATTATTAGGTTTGTAGGGTTAATAATAATAATATTGGCTTTTTTGCATCTACTGAATGAGATGATTTATCCAGTGGTATCTTCACTCACACTAGATGGGTGAGGGGACCACTCCGACGCTAACAGTGAAGAAAAACATCGTAAGGAAACCCGCGGCTTAGTTGACTCCGCACTTATTGACTAGTCTTTCCTGTGGGCTAGGCCGACTAAGCTGTCAGGATGGTATAGGTGCTGGGCAAGCCTACACCATCTATAGAACAATGTCCCAGGCACTACAGCGTCGGAGGGTTAATAATAAATGATAGTAAAAAAACAAGAAAACATTGTTCCAACCAAATCACTGCTCTAGATCCTTTGTTAGGACCCTTTCGGATTTTTTTAATGACATTATAAAAATAGTTTTTTACATCTGTCCAAGTTCTTCAGTTCAGGTCAGTTCTTGGCTGAGGCATTCCTCACACTCTTTCTTGTTGGGTATTTTCTTCCTTAGCCAGTTGAGATCTTATTCAGGTGTACACATTCTGTGAAAATTTCAAGTGTCTACCTATTACGGTTCAAAAGACAGATCTCTGTGATAGAATAGAACTTTTATTCTTAAAAAATCGTCGCAATTATACTTAAAGATAAGGTTAAACAGACAGCGTAGTATTGTCAAGTAATAGGGTCTCGATTTGCACCCATTGGGTACGGCACCCTAAAAACGAGAGGAGACAAGAATCGTCATAGTCTAGAGTAGTCATCACGAGTCGTGAACCAATGACCTTGAGTGCGGACGGATCCTTGGAAGAAGGCGAAATGTTTCTAAAACTTATGACATCATTATGTGGAAGGAAGTATTCAAAGAGCTGATATAAATAGAACTAAATCTTCAGGGTCAGAGGTCAGGATAGGAGTGCCACAGGATCGATTTTGGGGCCGTTCCTCTTCCTCGTATATGTAAATGATTTTCCTTTCTTGCATCATGATTTTTCGTTTGACTATATTGAAGCACATACAGTGATTAAATCGTTTAAAAAGCTAAAGCTTAAAAAAACTGAAGACTTGTGGGGTATGTCCGTAACAGTAGTTAGCTCAGTAATCGACACCCTAGCACCCCATTTACCCAAAATCTTTAACCAATGTTTAGATGAGGGTATATTCCCTGATTTAATGAAATATAGTAAGCTCGTTCCTTTATTTAAAAGTGGTGATAAACAAGATCCTACAAATTTCAGACCAGTCTCGGTTTTACCCGTTTTAAGTAAAATATTCGAGAAGATAGTTCTAGGTCAACTGCTTACACACTTCAATAACTATCAACTTCTCCATGGTCAGCAATTCGGATTCACACAAGGGCGCTCTACAACGGACGCCGGCGTCATGTTAGTTAAACATATATTTAGTGCATGGGAAGATCGCAAGGATGCTATAGGCGTATTCTGTGACTTGTCGAAAGCATTTGATTGCGTGGACCATAAAACACTTCTTTTAAAATTAAAGCACTATGGTATAAACGGGAATAGCCTAAAACTTATGACATCATATTTAGAAGGAAGAATTCAAAGAGCTGAAATAAATAGAACTAAATCTTCAGGGTCAGAGGTCAGGATAGGAGTGCCACAGAGATCTATTTTGGGGCCCTTCCTCTTCCTCATATATGTAAATGATTTGCCGTTCATGGTTCAAAATATGTCAGAGATAGTATTATTCGCAGATGACACGTCACTTATTTTTAAAATTAAGAGACAAGAGAATGACCTTGACAGTACAAATAATGCTCTCTCTCGGGTACATAATTGGTTTACTACCAATAACTTATTGTTAAATTCAAAGAAGACAAAATGTATAAAGTTCACTCTACCAAATGTCAAAGCGGTTGACAGCAATGTTATGTTGGAGAATGACAAATTAGACCTTGTAAATGAAACTGTATTTCTAGGTATCACAATTGATGCAAAGCTTCAATGGGGTCCTCATATAAAAAAATTAGCAAATAGGCTTAATTCAGCAGCATATGCAATTAAAAGAATTAGGGAACTAACTGACGTCGCAACTGCTAGGCTTGTTTATTTTAGTTACTTCCATAGTGTTATGTCCTATGGCATACTACTGTGGGGACGGGCTGCAGATATTGAGACCATCTTTGTCTTGCAGAAGAGAGCGATCAGATTCATTTATAAGCTAGGCAGTAGAGATTCGTTAAGAGATTTCTTTAAAGAAACTAACATCCTGACAGTTGCCAGTCAGTATATCTGTGAAAACATTATGTACGTCAGGAAAAATATCAGTAACTTTAAAACTTTAGGTAGCCAACACAATGTGAATACTAGAAATAAACATAAACTTTTGTTCCCACTATTTAGGCTGGCAAAGGTTAATACATCCTTCATGGGGCATTGTATACGCTTCTATAATAAAATCCCTGAAGATATATTAAGCTTGCCTGAATCGCGGTTCAAAAACATAAAGGATTATCTAGATGACAATGAGGTCTGGAATTATAGCCAGTACAATGTATGAGTTCTATGTTTATAATAATTATGTAAACTATGTTAATTAAGGACTTTGAAAAGACTAAGTTTGGAGTTTTTTTGTCCATTTTTTCTCCAAAATGATCTAGATTTTAAAATGGACACCTAGTTTGAATTGTAACGTTCATTAAGACGCAGCTTCTGCGCTACTTTGAATAAAACCTTTTCATTTCATTTCATTTCAAAATATGTCAGAGATAGTATTATTTGCAGATGACACGTCACTTATTTTCAAAATTAAGAGACAAGAGAATGATCTTGACAGTACAAATAATTCTCTCCCTCAGGTACTTAACTGGTTTACGCCTAATAACTTATTGTTAAATTTAAAAAAAACAATATGTATAAAGTTCACTCTACCAAATGTCAAAGTAGTTGACAGCAAAGTTATATTGGGAAAGGACAAACTAGACTTTGTCAAAGAAACTGTATTTCTAGGTATCACAATTGATGCAAAGCTTCAATGGCAATGGCAAAATTGGCAAATAAGCTTAGCTCTGCAGCATATGCTGTTAAAAGAATTAGGGAACGCGGCGCAGCGGAACAAGCAGATCGCGCGCGGCTTTTTAAAATTTTTACAGATTAAGATAGTTTGAAAACGCATTCACGAAGGAATATTATGAGGACTGCAGGTTAATGTGATTTAGTGCGTATTATAATATTGCGAAGACGCATTAATTAGGGACCTACCTAAATACTAGAAAAGGGAGAGGTGATTGAGTATGCAACAACATCAAAATGCGGTCCGTGTGTAACTTCTCACAAACGGCACTAAATTGGGACAGGTGTAAATGCATTTGTACTTAGCATAAAATGCGGTCGGTGTGTAACTTCTCTCAAACGGCACTAAAGTGGGGACAGTGTGTAAATGCATTTGTACATAGCATAAAATGCGGTCGGTGTGTAACTTCTCTCAAACGGCACTAAAGTGGGGACAGTGTGTAAATGCGTTTGTATTTTGCATAAAATGCGGTCGGTGTGTTTTTTCGCACGCGTTTGTTCGAAAGTGCGGTCCGACCGCATAATAAATTGGGACCGCACAAGCCCGATTTTTGACACAAATTATGAAGAGCTCTATCTCTGTCTCAGTCGTGTGTATGGAAACTTCAAATAAAAGTTCATGCCAGAACGAGATAGCTCCAGATTGTAGACAGATTTACACACTGCTAAGTCAACGGGAAAGGTAGGACCGCATAATGGGGAATTCTGACAAGGTCCTCACAATATATGAGCCGCGAACAAGGGTGTGTGTGTGTGTGTGTGTGGCGAGGGAGGGTGTGTATGTGTGTGTTGGGAGGGTGTGAGAGTGAGAGTGTTTGATTTGAGTGTTTGAGTGAGTAGGGGGAGGAGGAAGGGAACTGAGGATTCCATGTAAGCTTGAGTTTGAGCCGTTAATGATCCTTTTTATGTCATTTTTAAAGGATACCTTGGAATCGCAGAATGGATCCGATGAGCTAAACTGTTTCTACACGGTTTTCCATGAAACATTTACTAGTGCCCACCACAGGCTAAATGCCGCGTTTTCACGGTCTTAGTGCGCTCGGTCCGAGTGCTTTGGTGTTGTCACGAAAAACCGTCCAATCAGGAGCATTAGTTTTCTCGGATGGCGCACTCGGATCGACCGCACTAAGACCGTGAAATGCGGTGCCTAGTGTGGGAGCCAACGACCTAACATATTTGAAGACCCCAGGGAAAAAGACAAACTAGTCAAGAAACAAACATCTGCATTTTGAAAGTTTGACTTATGCCACTTTTCCCTGTATGCGATTTTTTATGCATCAATAACTCCGAGACTAATTTGTTTTTTACCCTGTTCGGTTTACATCTTTTGAGTAACGGAAATTCCCTACAAAACTGCATTCACAGATTGTTTTGTAAAACAGTGACAATACTATTTTAATTTTTAATGCACTAAACCGTGCTAAGGACAATTTTAAAAACCTATTTAGAGGCTAAAAATTCCACCCATGCCGGGATTCGAACCCGCGACTTCTGGCTATCCGTGCCAGCGCTCTATCCAACTGAGTCGCCCATTAGCTCAGTTGGATAGAGCGCTGGCACGGATAGCCAGAAGTCGCGGGTTCGAATCCCGGCATGGGTGGAATTTTTAGCCTCTAAATAGGTTTTTAAAACAGTGACAAGTTCGTCTTTTTCCCTGGAGTCTTCATTTGTAATTTGTTTTCTATTAGTAAATACTATTCACTTTAGTTTAGTTTACTTATAGAACAATGGACCTGAAGCGAGAGACCCATTTTCGTTTCCCTGAACTTCGTTTTCTAAGTTATGTACATTTCACCATCATCATCATCAACTCATTATGTCCCCACCGAGGGGCACGGGTCTCTTCCCTGAGGAAGGTATAGGCCATACTCCAAGTCCGGATTGGTGGAGGCTTGCAAGACTAGTGGTTGGTCTTACTGTTAGAAGTTTTCAAGCCGCTCTAAGGCCTCTGACATGGCTTAGCGACTGTTTGTGCGCCCTCCTCGGCCTCGAGGGGGGTTGCTCCCGATGTGGGTTTAGGGGTGTTTAGGACCAAAACCAGTCCCAAGGTGGTGTTTAGTGGGTAGGCGCACTTCTTGTGAGTCCCACACTGGCAGCACGGCCGGGTCTGTGCTGTTATGCATGAGCATTCACCACCTCCCTCCCCCGTGTCCTCCGGAGGGTGCCCTTTATAGGGTTAAGAAAAAAAAAACTTAGCGACTGCCATTACATGACAGCCGGCACCAACGGCATAACGTGCCTTGCGAGCGCTCGGAAAAAATGCCACTAGCGGTAGTCACGGGACGGTCACCCGTCCTGCACCTGACCGCGCCTGTCGTTGTTTAACTCAAGTGATTCATTCCAATCACTCGGTTCGCCTAGGCCACGAGCGCTTCGACACACATTACGGCATTTTAAAGTATAAGTAAAGTCAGTCTAACATGTAAAAATCTTAACATATTTTAAACTTTCGCGACTTGTACACATAGTTAGAATATTTTCGGGGCTTAATCGCGGTCATCGAGATGTGTTCGAGTGGAAAAAAGTCGCATGGCTTATCGTCCGACATTGTCAGTGTAGTGTGTCGCAACCCTAGTGTCAATCAGCTATCAGAATAGTGCTTTCTGATAGCTGATTAAGGGTAGTCTGAAACCTAATCAGCCGAAGATGCGAACGGGTGCCAGCCATCAGTCTTCTCGTGACCACGATGACTGTAACGTCGTCGAAACGTCGAGGTAAAAAATAGCAATAAATTACTACGCGATTAAGCCCCGAAAATATTCTATATGTAAAAATCTTGTATCTTGTGTTTGTTTTCGCTTTCCTTCGAAACTGTTTCACTGCCCCCTCTACACTCAAGTGCGAGAACACGCGAGAACGGTGTACATTGCCGCATAGCTCCTAGGATAATCATAAAACTATTTGCTATATAAACGCAATGTACGAGTATATCGTTCTCGCGTGTTCTCGCGCGAGAATGTAGATAGGGCATTATGATTTTTTTTTGGTTGGTGTGAGAATAGGTCGTAGGTTTTTTTAGGTTCTGCGGTCGTAGGCTAGGTTATATGACAAAACAAAATTTCTAGCCTCAGCTAGTAAATAGATCCCAATGCTACAATCATAAATTAATACGAGTAGTATTCACAGACGTATTTTTGCAAATAAGTAAACATATAAACAAGTATCTTTCATAATCTAAGTATACACAATCTACCTACTTCAGTACAGAAAATTGCTTATACTTGAGTATTTTCTAGTCAATTTTTTTTCTCTGACAGTAATTACTTAAATAAAGTAAATCACTCGTGCCCCAGCAGTGGGGACAACAAGGGTTGATAACAAACGACAGTAAACAAAAACAAATCGACATAAAAACTCCAAACTCAGTCTGAAGTCGTTAATTAGGTAACAGTTTACATAATTGACGACCTCTGTGGCGTAGCGGTAGCGCGTCTGCCTACCATGCAAGAGGTCCCGGGTTCGAATCCCGGCTGGAAACAAAAAAAAAAAAAAGTCCAGGTCTTGGATGTTTACATGTTTGTGATGTCGTTGTTTCTGGTTCCCACGACACAGGGTATCCTAGTGTGGCGCCAGAAGCAATGTATGTGCCTGTATGTAAATGTTATGTTATGTTATGTTAATTATTATAAAACATAGAACTGGCGCGTTGTACTGGCTTTAATTCCGTGCATTAATTATTATATTATATGCACTTGAAAGACATTTTTTTGTACAATTTCTTGTCAACTATTTGTGTCGTCGTTGTCAGGCTATGCTGAACTAGCATAGCCTATTTGTGTAGGTACTGTCTATTAATAGACAGGCTCTCAAACGAAACGAGTCGGACAAGGTCTTATTCCGCAGTCACTTACTATTCTACGTGAACTATTGAGTACCAAATAGCGCTTTTATTAGGACTCCAGGGACGGATTCAGAATAAAATTTAGGTGGGGGGCCCAGAAAATATTTGAAGGAGCACGCACTCGTATTATATTGAATTCGAAATTATCGGTACTCATTAAACGTCGTACCTATGCTACTATGTTTCCGCGGGTATCGTAAAAGGCGACTAAGGGACACAAACCGGGGGGTGGGGAGCAGTGCCCCCTGCAGTACAACTCCACCAAACTGCGATCCCCAACCCGTATGCCCGGCGTGGGGATTATGGTCATTACCCCCCAATGATGGCACAACCTTGCGCTATGGCGCTCATTAGGGGAGGGCTATGTCCAGCAGTGGACTAATATAGCCTGAAGAAGAAGAAGATGCTACTATGTTTTATTATTATCTTCTTCTTCAGACTATATTAGTCCACTGCTGGACATAGCCCTCCCCTAATGCGTGCCATAGCGCCCTGTCTTTAGCTTGCCGCATCCAGCATCTTCCGGCAGATTTTCGCAGATCGTCATCCCACCTGGTCGGAGGGCGTCCTACACTACGTTTGCCGAGTCGCGGTCTCCACTCAAGAACACGCTTACTCCAACGGTTCGGGCGGTTTATTATCTCTATAATATAAAAAATGAATCGCTGAATGTATTGGTAAGCGCAAATCTCGAGAGCAGCTGAACCGATTTTTTTAGAATATTCCTTGAAGTCAGAGGATGGTTCCTACGGAGAGAAAAAAAAAAGAATCGACTGTTGGGTGGTACGAAGTTTGCTGCGTCAGCTAGTTATCTATATATTATTATATAAAAATCAATTGGACAACGGCTAGTTTGATTAAGCTATAGTTTTAAAAGGTTTGTGGTTCAGGGAAGGTTTAAAAGGTGAGACAATATTGAAAACAACTGAGAGTTGCAAAAACAAAGAAATATAGCGAAGGGAGAGTTTTAATTGAGACACCTAGTTTGAATTGTAACGTTCATTAAGCCTTTTCTGCGTTTCTTCTTCTTCTTTGGTCCTTTAACTCCTAGCGGAGCATAATGCCTCAACCACAGATTTCCACTTCTGACGGTGGTCCACGGCAGCCTCAAATTCAAGCCAGCTAGGGCCGATCGACATAGCCTCGATCGGTCTATTAATCTTTTCCAGGCGGTCCTTGTCCGCCCCCTCTTTCGGCATACGTTACTGCTTGTCTGGTCAGGCATCTCCTGTCGCGGCGTAGTGTATGTCCTATCCAGCGCCATTTCCTATCCAGGATTTCTAAGTGGACTGGTATCTGATTGGAACACTTCCAGAGGTCCTGGTTCCGTATTTTTTGTGGCCAGAATATCCCCAGTATCTTTCTGAGACATTCGTTAATGACATTAACAGGCATCACACACATTAACATTCGTTAATGTGTGTGATGCCTGTGTGAGATATCTGAGCGCACGAACCACGACTCGCAACCGTACCGTCTTCTGCGCTACTTTGAATAAAACCTTTTCATTTCTATAGGATAGGTAATACGAATTTCACCGGGTCATCTACATAGTTATTAATCGTTTCACTGCTCATAAACTAGTGCAGAAACGCTTTCTTTTGTTACAGTTGTCCCTGTGATTGTTTTTTGATGTGTACAAAACATTATATTTTTACCCAATTTAGACGCGAAACGCGTCGCGTGTTTTCTCACACAAGTATTGGTGTTCGTAGTAGTGTGTTCGTGTCTTGCTTCTGCTTGAAAAAGTGGAAGGGAGGGCGGTGGATTAGCTAACCGCATGGTGCTTGTGGGATTTTTGGCGGAATTTAGCAAAGTAATCTCTCTCCATCGTGGCTTGCCTGGAAGAAATTGCTCTAAGCAATAAGGCCGCCAATTGTACTGTATCTTTGTAATTATGTTTTGTTTGTTTTTTCCTGGTGTACAATAAAGAATATTCTTATCTTATCTTAATCTTAACTTTTTAATGCTATTATGGATTTCCGCAAAGTAACGCCTGATTCTATACAACACCCAATGTAGACGCCTATCTATTCAGGCCCCTTTTCTGGAACCTATAATACACGCTATATAAAATAATTTCCATTAACCAATTGACGGCCAGAGTAGTAAAACTGAAGTCACCGCTGATATGGTCTGAGTACATAACCGACTAACAGAAATCTGTAGGTGGCAGACAGGCGTGATAAAATCAACCTAGGGTCTTGATTGTATGATCGACCCACTGTGCCACCCACTGCTAGCGCTTCCCATCATTGCACTGACATCAACGTCTAAGAAGCACGTGTGGCATAAAGACTGTAATTCATTAGTGTAAACACATGTACTTACGTACGTAGGTACGTGCATCTACACATAGGGGAGACTGGGTACAAAAGTAACGGCGGGTGGAAAGTAACAATTGCTCTCTAGATTTATCCAATGGGCGAAAACCTCTTCGCCGCCGTCAGCTGATAGCCGGAAGCGCCCCCCTCACTTGTATTTAGTCGCCGCGTGCGCCACGCGTTGTTACGTTGTGTGAGAGGTTGTTACGTGTTTTTTCAAACCAAAAGTAAGTTTTTCTATGTTTTCTTATTTAATGTTTACGTAGCCATAAAAGAATGGTAGTAATATAAATATTTGCAAATGCATTTTTGATTACATTAATTTTACATTATTTAAATTTGGTTTTATATACCACGTTCCGTTTTCAGGTTATATTTCACGTTTTACCAAAAATTAGGAAGGGTACAAAAGTAACACAGTCCTGTGGGTACTCAAGTAACATGTTACTTTTGTCCCCGTAATGGTTTAACTACCTAAATATTTTTTATGTTTGTCTATACTCCAACAGAATGCCGCGACAACGCATAAGAACTACTGCACGGGGAACTACTGAAACAGAAGTGTATAGAAAAGCGGCTAAAGAGCTTTTAAAAAATGGTGCAAAAATTAGAGACCTGACAAAAATAATGGATGGCTCGCTGGATTTTCTGTACCGGCAGAGGCCAATTTAATAGGAATATATTTACTGCTGCTGACTACGCGCCATCATCTGTACCTCACCGGCCATTGCAACTTAACAGTTAAATTACACCAAATAATCTGTTGACCAGTTCTGATGCAGCGTCCTACATTCAAGTTAATCCAGATTCTTCAGTTGGTGATCTTCCAACATCAATTGACAAGACTGATCCGCGTACAGATAGCATTGATGATCAACCACCGGCTGTTCAAAATTTATTGGAGTTGATCTCTGCTAAGATTGATTCTCTGTTAGCTGTTTCAGTTTTAGACCAAAGAACCAAATCACTCGTGCCAGGATCTGTTGGACTTCAAAGAGCAAATTCTATTCAGCCGTTTATTTTTTTCATTCCAAAAGATCTCAGAACTTTACCACAAGCGATTCTGAGAACTGAAAATTTAAAGGTTAAAAGAAAAGAAAATAAAAACCGTAAGACTAATAGTGACGGTCACGCCCAAAAAAAATTATGTGTGAATGGACAATGATAAGACTTATGCGTACCATAACTACGAGCCTGAGTAGGAGAACAATACTTAATAGTCTGATTATAAACGAATGATTAACATAACAATTGATCTCTTTACTTAAACTAAGAATAATTTCTATTGATTTGTTTTGTAATTTACTTTTTGGGCATTTTAAATGAAGATGTTTACTAGTGTTTTTAATTTGTATAAAACAAAGTCTTGAAATAAATATTTGTTGATATAGAAATAAAATATAATACTGTATTAATTACCAACCTCATTGTCTTGTTACTTGTGACCTACATCGTGTTACTTTCGACCTGCCTACGTGGTCGAACGTAACAATGGACAATTTTTTTTTAAGTCTCTGTTATTTATAGAAAACGCACCATATCGAAATTAATCGAGCTACTGGTGTAAAGAATATAAACTGAATTTATATATGGTTATATTAATTTATTGTGAATATTAAAACCTACCCAGAAATCAAGGTAAAACTGCAAAGTGTTACTTTTGTACCCGGTCTCCCCTACGTACAATGTAGTACCTACCTATATTATACCGTTCGTCTGTTATTACTTATTATACGTAGAGTCTGTTAGCTTGTAGAATATACCTCGGCTACTATCGGGTAGAATCGGATATATCCGTGTAATAGAAATGTCGGAACTAATATGACACTTATTTTCGAGGTAATTAAATTAATTATTATTTTCAGTTTTATACAGAGCAGGAAGTAGTACTACACACTCGTGTGCTTTGGGCGAAAACTGAAGCCTACTCTAGAGCCCGAGGTATATTCTAAAGGCTAACAGACTGTATACGACGGTTAGTTATTTTTTGCTCTATAACGGGCATCCTCCGGAGGACACGGGGGAGGGAGGTGGTGGATGCTCATGCAGAACAGCACGGACCCGGCCGTGCTGCCAATGTGGGACTCACAAGAAGTGCGCCTACCCACCAAACACCACCTTGGGGCTGATTTTTGATCCTAAGGACCCCTAAACCTACATCGGGAGCGACCCTCCTCGAGGCCGCGGAGGGCGCACAGCGGTGCTCCCTAGAGGAGCGTCCGCTTAGAAAAGTTAGCTACAAACTGCTAGGAGAGAGCAGCGTCCCCACTAGCGGGGACCCTGGCGAGGGCGGGGGCTACGTCTGACTGGGACCGAGCCGAGCCGTATCATGTACCAGACCGTATAATGTATGTATACGACTGCTATACGTAAGTATAGCAGTCATATACATATAGTATAGTATGCCATATAGTAGTATTATAGTATGCCATATGAAACACTACTTGCGCGATGCAGGACTATAAAAGTTTATAGTCCGCGCGCAGATTTGACATGTGACATGACTTCCCTAATGAGCGCCATAGCGCAAGGTTGTGCCATCATTGGGGGGGTAATGCCCCCTGAGGGATCGCAGTTTGGTGGAATTGTACTACAGGGGGCGCTGCTGCCCACCCCCCCGGTTTGTGTCCCTTAGTCGCCTTTTACGACACCGGCGGGAAGAATTTGGATTGGTGCTATTCTCTAGGCCGACACCACACAGCAAATATGGTCACCACTGGTCCTACTGGTTCCAAAAACGGCCATACCCTCCTAGTACGGCCCTGGACAGTCCTGCGTTAGTTATAAATACCCGTACTAAACTACTAACCCATGCGGGCAAGTGTACTGCCAGTGCCAAGGTTGAGCGAAACCTTACGCGTCCCGTGGCACTGACCAGTGGTTCTCAATGTCATGATTTCATCGTCCTACAGCGACATTGGTACAGAAATTGTCCATGTACGATACGATGGTATACGACACGATACCATAGTATACGATACGATAAATGATCTAGATTTTAAATGGGATTAGTGCATTAAAAAGAATATAATTAAAAGATTTTTAATATTCGACATCTAATAATATTTAATATTAACGTCTATAATAACTTAAATATTTATAATAATAATAATTTGATAAAAATGGACCTAAACTTAAAACATATAATTTAAATAAAATATTTGAGCCAGATCGCTTTCGGGCGGCAGAGTACCAAGAAGGCTGCCGGCATTGCCTCGCTGTATGGCTAGGCTTATCCTTTGGCCTAAGTAAGCACCAGCCCTCGGGTCTCCCGAAGCGAAAGCGAGATTTTTAATCCATTGGTTAGTTAGCGCCCCAAAGCGCCTTGACACATGTTTGAAAATGCATCGGAGGTAACTCTAATAACATGTATAACTTTCGCAAGTACAAATGATGGTCGCAACGAGACTCATTTGCACTGTCACATAAAACGTCGCAATGAAAGCGGTTAAAAAACTTTCTTTTTCTGTTAAACTTAGGGCTGGCGGATGTGTGTAATGGAAGAAGAGTTACAGAATTCGCTAGCCAGAAAGATAGAAGGGGTAAGATGAACGAAAACCGATTTTAATGGTAAAATGCGTAGAGAAGAGAATATTTTATTTCAAGCGTATCTAATGAACTGACATGGAAAATCTACTGTAACTAAGTCCTACTTGAACTTCCACAAACTTTATTGTTTTGTTCCGTTTTTCTGTTTACCCGACTGCGACAGGAGTTATTTTCTTTAAGTATCATGAAGACGGTAGCGGTGGTAGCTCAGTGGGTAGAAGAAAAGACTCGCAGGCGGACCAAGCGGCAATGGACTCAGGTTCGATCCCCAGTGAGGGCATGTACCAATGACTTTGTTTAATTTCAAAGTTACGTACATTAGTCGCAATACCACGCGTTAACCGTGAAGGAAAACATTGTGAGGAAACCCGCGTCTTGGTTGGCTCCGCAAGTATTGACTAGTCTTTCCTGTGGGTTAGGCCGAATACGCTGTCTGGATGGTAAAGGTGCTGAGCAAGCTTAGACCATCTTTAGATGGTCCATGTTTTAACATGGAAGCAAAAACTGCTCACAGACTGTGCAACTTTAGTGTACAGGGTTGAAATAAGTTATGTTGTTTTTGTACTAACATAGGTTAAATTATATTAACAAAGTAATGGGTGTTTACGCCTGAAATAAATTAAATTAAAATAAATAAAACCATGTCCCAGGCACTACAGCATCCAAGCGGTCCCTTCACCCATCTAGTGTGAGTGAAGATGCCACTGGACGCTGCATAAATCATCTCATGAAGACACCGAAACAGTGCTCTCTACCTAACCCAAAAAAAAATATGAAACAGTGCTAAACCGCCAATTGTATAACATTACTTAGATATAAGAAATCATGGTTGAAATATTTTTTCTGGTTGTGCAATAAAGTGTTCGACTACCTCTGTAGCGTAGCGGTAGCGCGTCTGACTACCATGCACGCGATCCCGGGTTCGAATCCCGGCTGGGGGAAAAAAACCCCAGGTCTTGGATGTTTACATGTTTGTGATGTCGTTGTTTCTGGTTCCCACGATACAGGGTATCCTAGTCTGGAGCCAGAAGCAATGTATGTGCTTGTATGTAAATGTTATGTTATGTTCTCAATCTATCTAAGACGACTGGCTCGTCTGGCAGCAGGCATTAATAAAATGACAGACTATAAGTCTTTATTATCGAAGTTTGAGAACCAGCTTCACAACTGGATTACTGTTTACATGCAGGTGTGTTGGGAGCTCGTGGACTAGAACGAGCCTCATTGCCTTTTAAACTTTTTAAATGGATATTTACTTCATCGACCGCGGTAGCCCAGTAGGTGGACACAGTAGACTCGGAAGCGAGAGCCCCAGGTTCTATCCCCAGTGCGGGTATGCACCAATGGCTTTGTTTTTTAAGTTACGTACATTTGTAAAGTTATAGAAGCGATACCACTCGCCAACTGTGAAGGAAAACATTGCGAGGAAACCTGAGGGTTTGAGGTGTTCAAATACCTCAGCGTTTGAATTTGTCAATCCGCGGTGGGCACGCCTGGTAATTAAGCCCAAACTCTCTCTCTGAGAGAAGGCCTGTGACGTACAGTCGAACGTTAGGCTACATAAAAAATACTGATTAATTCAAAACTTACAGTCGATTATGTAGGTACTTTGCCTACCGGCCGGCCGTTTCAAACGTGTTGCAATGCTAAATGCTATAAGGCAAAGGGCCAAGGTTTCAACTTGACCTCTTAAAGCCTGCCACACACCGGCGCGGTCGCGACTCAACAAAACACTGAAATGAGAAACTCAAACTTATTTTTTTTTAAGTATTATATTTATTTATTTAATATACGCAACTAATGCTACTGTTTAGCATTAGGAAATGCAACTCTTACCTAAAATAATGTGAAGGATCAACCTCAAAATTTGTCCCCACTGGTGGGGCACGGGTATCTTCCTGCATCGCAGGAAGGTTAGGTTATCTGTCATGTAATCGCATTCGATACCATTTTTAAAAACCTATTTAGAGGCTTAAAATTCCACCCATGCCGGGATTCAAACCCGCGACCTCTGGCTATCCGTGCCAGCGCTCTTTCCAACTGAGCTAGTGGGCGACTCACCAGCATCAGTGAAATTTCGAACTTCTTTACAATATTCTCTGTATTACGTACAGGCAGCTATACCATGTCAGAGGCCTTATGGGCGGCAAACAAACAGTTGATATCACTATTGACAATAACATTCCTTAGAAAGCATCACTAGAAACTAGTAAGGTCATCGTTTTTTTGGACAAAACGTGACTTGTATTTTCCGACAAGTAACATTATAACAGTATGAGCTGCAGAGAGAAGTCTTTATCACGATTATGGATCCTCTATGTTGCCTGTGATACTATTATCAGACGATCAAACTTGGACAGGCTGGACAGCGGATTTGACGTCTTTTTCGTAAACGACATCAAAAGCAATTAGCTTTACGCAAGCCTGAAGCCACTAGCCTTGCCTCTACAGCATTTAATAAACAAAATGTGCAATTGACTTTTGAAAATTACATATTATTAAAACTATTATTTAAAATTATTACAGCAAATTAATATTTCAAAAACCTATTTAGAGGCTAAAAATTCCACCCATGCCGGGACTCGAACCCGCGACCTCTGGCTATCCGTGCCAGCGCTCTATCCAACTGAGCTAATGGGCGACTCACCGGCATCAGTGAAATTTTGAACCTCTACACTATTCTCTGTATTACGTACAGGCAGCGAATAAATTAATATTTGTTATTTGTCGAGAAATATGGATTTTGTTTGATGAGTTCTATGACCAAGGTACAACATAGGTGGATCTAGGTACATCACCACTATACTATTGTACCTTGATCAACATTCCAAACTTTTTTTAATTTATGTAAAACCTGTAAAAAGGATGATCTACGCTTGTGTATAAATTGATATTATGAACCACATTAGTTCGTCTAACAGCTAAAATTTGTTTAATCACAATAGCCGCTTTTGTTCAAAAAATCGTTGAATAAAAAAGTGAGCAAGGTACAACAGGTCCTTGGTTTCAACAGCAAGGTACAACCATCGGACCAAGCGAACACGAAATAGTATTAATTATCTTCGGCAGACAACTTTCCAGACGAACGGATATGGCATGGAGCGTACGGAATCCGCTGTCCGGCCCTTTCCAAGTTCGATCATCTGTTAGTACAATGAAGCTTCCCGCCAGGCAGATAGTGGGGTGGGGCCGGTTGATGACTTTTTTTTGCCCTATAAAGGGCACCCTCCGGAGGACACGGGGGTGGTGAATACTCAAACAAAACAGCACGGACCCGGCCGTGCTGCCAATGTGGGACTCAAAAGAAGTGCGCCTACCCACTAAACACCACCTTGGGGCTGGTTTTAGTCCTAAGAACCCCTAAACCCACATCGGGAGCGACCCCCCTCGAGGCCGAGGAGGGCGCACAGATATATATTACTTTATGGCGCACTGCTGTGTGGTGTCGGCCTAGAGAATAGCACCAACCCAAATTCTTTCCGCGGGTGCGCGGCTAAGGGACACAAACCGGGGAGTGGGCAGCAGCGCCCCCTGCAGTACAATTACACCAAACTGCGATCCCCAACCCGCATGCCCAGCGTGGGGATTGTGGGCATTACCCCGCAATGATGGCACAACCTTACAACCTTGCGCTATGGCGCTCACTAGGGGAGGGCTATGTCCAGCAGTAGACTAATATAGCCTGAAGAAGAAGATGGCGCACAGGACAGGTTGATGGCAGACGGAAATTATATTTATAGTATGACATGTGAAACTGTTCTTACGCGATGCAGGAATGCCAGAGTATGTGTTGCGCGCGCAAAGTTGACATGTGCTCGCCAGTTGTCACATAAATCTTTATGAAACAGGGCCCTGCGTGTGCGCCGCTGCGCGCTTGTGTGTGACAGTCTTACGGCTCTGCTATTAGATTAGGGGGCCCCGCTAGGAGGGAGGCAGACTTAAATACATAAGACAAATGTTTACGTGGTGATGGTAGCACTCAAATGACACAAAATATTCAACGTACCTAATTTTTTTTTTTCATTCCTCATACTCGGAAAGTAGTGTTGTTTTGATCTGATTATTGGATGGAAAATGCTGCTTTCCTCCGTAGTAGGGAGGGAAAAACTCATACAAATTACTTCCCACCTAAGGGCGGGAAGAAACTTTAAAAATAGAACTACTGTCAGTTGTGAAGAGTTTTTGTAATATTTTTTTATTTATTTAATAACTTTTGTAATAGGCTTAAAAAAAACGATTTAAAAAAGTGCTGCGGCCATGTGAGTTTCTAAACAGCCAGTTTAAATTTTGCGCAAACGTTTTTGAGCGGAATAGTTCCATATTTAAAAAGTCGACTTAAGTTGGCGGGTACTAATCTGTTACAGTATCTGGGACGGAATTTAAAAAAATACGTAATAATCTTTTAGGCTAAGATTTGAATATAAAAAATTAGTTTTTATTTTCCTCATATTTGAAATGAAAAGCAGAGTGTTTAACACGGGTAAAAGAATCAATTCCCCTCGTCAAGCAATCTACTATTATGTATCCTAAGATACATAAAAAAATTACCGTGTAGCTATACGTCCCGCTGCAGGGCACAGGCCTTCTCTCAGAAAGAGAATATGGGCTTAATTACCACGCGTGGCGGGCACGCTACTTCGAGCGCTGAGGTAGTTAGACACCTCAGACACTCAGGTTTCCCCGCGACGTTTTCCTACATTTAACGTGAATAAAGAATCGATATCGACCCTTGTGTGTCCCCACTGCTGGGGCACAGGTCACTTCCTGCATCGCAGGGAGGTTAGTCCGTAGTCCACCACGGGGGCCAAGTCCGGGTTGGTGGATGATTGTAAGACAGTGTCCGGCCTTGGCTTAATGACTGCCATTACATGACAGCCGGCACCAACGTGCCTTGCGAAGCACGGAACCTCTAGAAAAAAATGCACTAGCGGGGCTGAACGTGCCTTTGCCAAGTACGTAAGCGCTCGGAAAAAAATACACTTGTGGTAGTCACGGGATGGTCACCGATCGTGCATCTGACCGCGCCTGTTGTTGCTTAACCCAAGTGATTGGTTCCAATCACTCGGTTCCACGAAGCCACGAGCGTTTTTCTTTTACTTTTCTGCAATTCCTAATAGTATAACTCGTGACAGTCACACACAATCTTTCAAGCACTAAATTGACCTTTGAAATTCATATCGATAACATTTCTGAGTCATCTAGGAACGTGAGATACCCAGTGCAAATTCTGGTTTTTAGTATACCGTACAAAGAGTATGAAAACCGTAGGTAACCAGTAACAACGTTTCGGAAACAGTCATGTGAATTCTTTGTTTATTATTGCGCGCTGATAAAAATACCCTGTTGTCACACGAACTCTAATATTATCTGAATATGTGGAACGCTTATTGCCTCACATTCGGGAGGACGTGGGTTTGATTCCGGGATATATTTAATTTCGAAGCGCTCGTGGCCTAATGGAACCGGGCGATTGTAATCAATCACTACGGTTAAGCAACAACAGGCGCGGTTAGTAGCTGGATGGGTGATCATCCCGTGACTTACAATTCATAGTTTACTAGAAGCGCTCGTGGCTTAGGAGAAGCGCTCGTGGCCTAGGCGAATCGAGTGATTGGAACCAATCACTTGGTTAAGCAACAACAGGGGTGGTCACGTACGGGATGGGTGAGCGTCCCGTGACTACCGATATTGGCATTTTTTCCGAGCACTTCCGTGCTTCGGAGGGCACGTTAAGCCGTTGGTGCCGGCTGTCATTTAAGGGCAGTCGTTAAGTAACGGATAAATTCTGAAGATGAACAATCTTGGATCAATCGCGGACTTGCCCCCCGTGGTGGAGTGTGGCCTATATCTTGCTCAGGGCAAAGACCCATGCCCCTTGATGGGGCATAATGGGACGTAATGGGTTGATGACCTTATTTATATTGTGTTTTAAGATTTCATGTTGTAATGCGGTAAACAAATATGTGTGTTTCTGTTGCAACAATAAAATGGTTCATCAGCATGTTAATTTTTATTTTTTATTGGCTGGCCATGTCTGCCGTATGAACAATAAATGCATTCTTGCCGGGATGGTAGCTAGGGTCAAGGAGAGATGGAAAAGACGCCTTTGTCCAGCAGTGGGACTCAAAAGAGGCCACATTTTTTTTAACAGGGTATAGGAAACTGGCGGTTAGACTATCAACGGCTTAAACCAAAAAACGAGATCCGCGCGCTCTGCTATCAATGTGTACCAAGTAAGAGCTAGAGATAATCATATCTCTTAGTCTTATGCAACAGTTAGCACCATCCCACCAGGGACTGACCTAGTTACTTATGGCTTCCAAGCCCGCTTTTTACAAAACTACGTAGTTAATAAACTACGTTGTTTAGGCTGTTCGCATCCTGAGACGCAGGCGACGCAGCACCGCGCAACGCAGGGCAGCGCAGATTTTGTAAAGCATCGAACGTCACTGAGCTACGTACGCTCCAGCGCAGGCACGTGCGACGCAGACTACATTGTGTCTGCTCTGCGTCTCGTTGCAGTGATGGCACAGATTTCTGCGCGACGCGTGCACGTCGAGGCGTGTTTACTAACAATTTTGTTGCAATGACAGAACATTTAATTGAATAAGTTCGCTGTGAACCTTGTTCTATGATACAAATGATCCAGACTATTCAAAAAAGACATTGAAACAGTTATTATGGTGAGAATTGCCAAGGAATGGAGCGAGTAGTTTCGTCGCAGCATGCGCTGGGGGCCTATGTCTGCCTCAACTGAACTGTGCTGCGTCACCTGCGTCTCAGCATGCGCCCAGCCTTAATAATCCAATTCGATGGCGATTGCATAGCCGAGCAGTAGGTACCTACAAATAAGTCTTCCTTATTGATTTTATTTTATTCATTAGATAATAATCGGGTCACGCAATGTAGTTACATCGAAATGTCTTAGTAAACTTCAAGAACACGAATGCATAATATTCTAAATGTTTACTGTTGTTTAATAACAATTATTATTAAATTGACCGCGTTAACATTTTTATACGTATGAAGGAATACCTACATAGGTACTCTCTACGTGTTTTTGTCTTTTGTTTTACTAAAAAGTAAAATAAAAGGAGTAATTACATACATGAATAGTCTTTTGGCAGTAGTCTTTGCTTCGTCATACCTTTCGCGCTAGAGTTAAAAATAATTTGGGAATGGAAATACAATGAGTAAGTATTCGGAAAATTCTAGCAATGCATTCCTTTATGACACGTATAGTAAATTATAAACAAATTACACAAACGTTCGACAAAATTTGCCAATAAACGTACACGGGTAACAGTGGCTTTTTGCATCTACGTAATGAGATGATTTATACAGCGTCAAGTGGCATCTTCACTCACACTAGATGGGTCAAGGGACCACTCGGATGCTGTAGTACCTGGGACATAGTTTTATAGATGGTGTAGGCTTGGGTGCACACGGGTAAATAAATAGATAGATAGATAGATAACAGGGTGAATATTCTCAAGTAGGCATATCAATATCGTCAGGAATATATATATATATATATATATTCCTGACGATATTGATATTCCTACTTGTGAATATTATATGAAACTCAATAAATACAAAAAATATTATCTACACACACACACACAAACACACACACACACACACACACGTAGATAATGTTTTTGTATTTATTGTGTTTCATATTTAATGCAATGTATCTATAATCAGCCCACATCAACCCACCACTGGGCATAGGCCTCCTTTTTACTGCGCCATTCCTCACGGTCCTGTGCTAACCTGATCCATCTCTGGCCCGCAACCCTCACGATGTCGTCTGACCATCGTGTCGGTGGTCTGCCTACCACCCTCCTTCCCTCCCTTGGCCACCACTCCGATACTGCCCTGGTCCACTGGCCGGCTTCCCTTCTAGCCAAGTGTCCCATCCCCACTTTAACTCTGTGATCCGCTTACTAACGTCTTCAAACAATAAAGTTTTTGAACGAAAGACGTGAGACGAAAATCTCGTGTCCCAGTGTTGGTAATCGAACTCCTCTGAAACGGCATCACCGATTTCAATGGAATTTGGTAGGTAGTAGGACTCATTAATATGGCAAAACAACATTTGTCGGGTCAGCTAGTAACGTAGTAAAAGTTCTCAGTCAGTTCATAATCTGTGCCCAGTGTGGCGCCCAAAGATGGGACCCAATTTGACCCTGGATGCGTCACTGGCAATTGGGCAGTACAATATTTGTGTCAAGGGCCCGCGCGGCCTCTACAAGTCCCTTTGCCTTGATTACGTAAATTTTTACGTATACATCTGGGTGAAAAAAACGTAATTGGACGCTGTCGTAAAATTATTGGTCTGAATATCATTGTCATGTCAAAAATATCCACAGAATTGCGGTTTTAACAATTTGTGATAGGTTACGTACGAGTCATACCATATCATATTATGTCATATATGATTATATTAATAATTATATTATTGAATTTGTATAAATGTAAATAAATTTATTCATAAACATATTTTTATAACTATTTTAGAGATTGTGTCATAGGTAACATAACATAACATTTACATACAGACACATACATTGCTTCTGGCCCCACACTAGGATACCCTGTGTCGTGGGAACCAGAAACAACGACATCACAAACATGTAAACATCCAAGACCTGGACTTTTTTTTTGTTTCCAGCCGGGATTCGAACCCGGGACCTCTTGCATGGTAGGCAGACGCGCTACCGCTTCGCCACAGAGGTCGTCATAGGTAAGTGAGTAAGTAATTTAATTAAGTAAGTTTAAGATTTCTTATTTCAAACACGATTTAAATTGTTAATTGAATAAATGATAATGATAATGTATGATAATCAATCGTTATCAACCCTTTTATGTCCCCACTGCTGGGGCACGAGTCTCTTCCTGCATCGCAGGAAGGTTAGGCTATACTCCCACGGGGGCCAAGTCCGGGTTGGTAATCCATGATAATCAATACTAAGTAAATATTCCGCTTTGGCACACAGATGTACCTATACGTTGAAAGTTACACAATCAAGGCCCTGGATAAGGCATGCACGAGTGACCGCAACATGTGCTTCTTCTTCTTCTTCAGGCTATATTAGTCCACTGCTGGACATAGCCCTCCCCTAATGAGTGCCATAGCACAAGTTGTGCCATCATTGGGGGGTAATGCCTGTATAATTATAATTAATTAATATATATTGATTGACTGCTTCGTGGGTCTAGCTGTGTCATTACATTGTTACATATTATACTACATAGCTAAAAGAAAACATCGACATATCGATATTAACCCTTTATATGTCCCCACTGTCGAGTGATTGGAATCAATCACTTGGTTAAGCAACCACAGGCGCGGTCAGGTACGGGATTGTTGGTGAGCGTCCCGTGACTACCGCTAGTGACATTTTTCTGAGCGCTTCCGTGATTCACAAGGCGCGTTAAGCCGTTGGTGCCGGCTGTCATGTAGTGGCAGTCTTTAAACCATGTCAGAGGCCTTATAGGCGGCTTGATAACTTCTGACAGTAAAGCCCGCCACTGCCTTACAATCCTCCACCAACCCGGACTTGGCCCCCGTAGTGAAGTATGGCCTAACCTTCCTGCGATGCAGGAATAGACCCGTGCCCCAGCAGTGGGGACATGCAAGGGTTGATAACGATGTCCCCACTCTTCTCCGTCTCTTCCTGTATCGCAGGAAGGTTAGGCCATACTCTACCACGGCGGCCAAGTCCGGATTGGTGGCGGCTTGCAAGACTAGTGGCTGGTCTTACAGTCAGCAGTTATCAAGCCGCCCATAAGGCCTGTGACATCGCTTAGCGACTGCCATTACATGACAGCCGGCACTAACGGCATAACGTCCCTTGTGAGCGCTCGGAAAAAATGCCACTAGCGGTGGGCACGAGATGGTCACCCATCCATCCAGGTCACCTGACCGCGCCTGTTGTTGCTTAACTCAAGTGATTGGTTCCAATCACTCGGTTCCGCTAGGCCACGAGCGCTTCAGCTCTAAAAAAAGAGAATATACAGTGTAGTTTACGAGCAACACGTGTTGTATTGTATTATTTATGAATTATGATTATTATTGTTACAAAGAGGTTTGCAATGGTTTCACTTCAGACTGGCTGGTATGATAGGATGAAGGATGTTTGAATAGAATGAAAGGTGTACTTTTTCTATTCGACTGATGTCAACTCTTGCTTACGAAATTTTCACGGAATAAATCCACACCTAAATAAAACAACTTTTATTTAAAGGCGCACTCGTAATAATTATATATAATATACTAGCTGTGTCCCGCGGTGCCAGCCGCGGTTTATCGATTTTCCCATGGGAATACGACATTTTCCCGCAGTAAAACGTGGCCTACCCATGTGTTAATCCAGGGCGTCCAGTTAACTCCACACAAAATTTCACTATAATCGCCCCAGCCGTTTAGACTTGAAGAAGCATCAAACACAGTGTTGCCAACTCCAGTAAATTCGTTCAGGTTAAAAAGTCGTCAGCTGAGTCGCTAAATTATTTTTGTCGTCAAAACTTTTGTCTTGTCGCTAAGGCTCTTCCAAGAGTCGTCATTTCTAGCGAAAAAGTCGCTAAAT
Source organism: Yponomeuta sedellus (assembly GCA_934045075.1). Lineage (NCBI taxonomy): Eukaryota > Metazoa > Arthropoda > Insecta > Lepidoptera > Yponomeutidae > Yponomeuta > Yponomeuta sedellus. The sequence goes on from OW203749.1 coordinate 4,232,285, forward strand.
TGGCAACACTGATCAAACATACACACTCACAAAATTCGCCCTTAATATTAGTGTGATGTGATGTAATGTGAAATGTGATGTATAAAAAACTTGTGTCGCAATGTTTGTAATGGAATAACTTTAAAACGGCTATACCTATTGTTGTAACGGTGCAAACCTCTTTACACCATTTTTTTTCTATCTATCATTTTTAAATATTTAAATTACGTCACACATTTTTCGGTTTCCCTCATTTTTCATGATTACAACTACCCATCGATTAGATCTGACTTTTTACCGGCTTATCCGTTTTTTATCCAGTTTTTCTGTTTTATTACAAAATAACAATACCGGAAAATAAAGCATAACATAAAACACTTGAAGTCGTTCCAGTTTGTATTATTTATTAAAGATTTACAACATCACATTGTGATTATTTTGTGTGTATTTGGTTGGTCTGAGAAAAGGTCGTATTAATAATCGGTCTTAAGCTAATAATCGTATCGAAAATATGGCAAAATAACCCTTGCGAGGTCAGATAGTTAATATACTGGTTGGCAGCCCCCCTGGAATATAAATTAATTTTTTTTTTAAGGGAACACACAACTGATTATTAGTTGAATATTTCAAACGTCTGCCTATTGCTGTTATTAATATCGACCAAAAAAAATCACTTGTCTTGTATAGACTAATCGAGAGGACTGGGGGCGTTTATGAATGCAAATTTTGTAGTTAGTAATAGTTTTTTGGCTTTTTTATTATATAGAAAATAATATAAAAGATCGTATGACGGGGGAATAAAACGATCAATTTTAGGCGAAACGTGCATTCAGCTCCCGAACCGGAACCGATAGGCAGGCAGGTTACAATGGGTTTTATTACCGAGTTTTAAATTGCAAATATTCGTTATCAACTCTTGTATGTCCCCACCGCTGGGGCACGGGTCTCAATTGTAAATATGTTTACATATTTTCCCTAGGGACGAAATAGTAGATTATGCATTAAGGGAATAAAACCATGTATTACGTCATGGGCGGTATATTGAACCCTGAGCGGAGCGAAGGACTCCGAGTTAACTCCCGAGCGCAGCGAGGGAGTTAAATTTTAACTCCTGAGCGAAGCGAGGGAGTTAAGTAGAGTCCTGAGTGAAGCCAGGGGTTCATACCGCCCGAGACTAAGACATGTTTTATTCCAGAGGTGAATACTCTACTTTTCACACCATCTGGGAGACAATAAAATTTTTCTTTTTTTTATTGGTGTTTCGCGCGGTCACACGACACAGTAGTTCAGAAAAAAAAGAAAAAAGGGGTGAGTTTCGAACAACAATTCGAATTTCGAATTGCAATGCGGGGCTTCTTCATAGTTTTCATGCGAATTTTGACATTCTAAATTCAAATCACTTTATTCCCTAGGGAAATTCTTCATTATTATTGCCCTCGAGAGACAAGGCTATGCTTTACGATGATATTTGACGGTACGTAATAAGGCATTGTCGAGCAGGAGGTGTGAAAATACGATTTTTGCACCGTTCTGCAGGTCTATTATGAAGCAATATTAGAGCATGAGAAGTGAAAAATATGTTTTTTTAAGTGGAAGACTTGACAAAAATATTTAAAAATGGTAGAGCAAACGTAAGTGGGCGGTGCCCGCGTGCCTTACATATGCAATGTATTGCATATGTTTAGTCGGTGACAGTTTTGTTTACTTCAGTTGCCTCGCGCTTCTAGTAAAGAAAACAATGGTGAAAACTTTAATAAAATGCCTTATTGTGCTGTGTTAGAGAGCAAAAATAAAAGTTGGGGACCAAAATATACCGATCATGCCGTAACATTTCGTCGTATTTCATTGTATTTTTAATTAAATTTGTAATTTTTAAACAACCTTTATTTACTGGTTAGTAAAGTTAAATTTTCATCGAAGAAAGTGTACATTCTCTAGAAATTTTCGTGAAAATTTTATTTCTACTTAATTACGGATGGGGGCAAACATGATAAAAATCTATCGATAATTGTCTATGACTTAGTAGTCATACATACTTAACGGTACTTAGGAATCATAAATTCCAATTCGTCTAAGTAAGTAAAATAATTGTTGTTATTTTATTCGGTCGCCGGGCCGGGTAAAGTAGTAATGTATGAGCTCCGGTCGCGGTAGTTCTATCTAGTGTAGAGTAGCGGTACAACAAAATGTCAACCTTAATTTCATCATTGACTTTGATCATTGTTTACATTATAAAAAGGTGCATATTTTACAGTTACTTGAAACTTTTATGATGGTACACCTTTTCGGCATTGACTTTATTTACCAATGGCAACTTGGCATTCGTAGTGTGCGTTTGGTTCATATGTATATGGTCCTTAGCACGGGTTTGTGCATTAAAAATAAAAATAGTATAATCATTATCATTAATCATATGTATCAGTTTGGTTACACTAGTTTTCGTACTAATGTGTCATGTGTCGCTACTTCTACTCTTTTTTTATGTTCTGTGTTTATTACTATACACCTACTACCGGCTGTAGCCAAGCTCTATATAAATTATCATCTAGTTTAGCGACTATCTCGCCAAGCGGGGTCAGTGCACCCGTCAGTGATGAATGCGTGTTATGCGAGCGGGAATATTATGAATATGGCAATCCGCCATATTGTATTGCTGAGGATTTTCGTGGGAAATATGTGTTCGAAAATCAAAAATAGAATTTTCTTGGCTGACACGTGTCGGAAGCGGGACGTTCCATTATCTATTTGCCCGACTGCGAAAACGAATTAGGGCTAAGGTTTTCGTTTTGTTAGCATGTTTGTTTCTTTGAGGCCAAACGGCTTGACCGATTTTTGCAATAAGATGTTGGTGAAAGGCTTATTAGCGTATTAGCCAATGGCTCTATGAGTTAAGCAAATACAAAAAAGCGGTAAAATAAACAGTATAAAAGAAAACATTATGAAACATTCAAAAATACAATTTCTAAACTGTTCTTATGGATAACTATCCATATTACTTATATATTAAACGGGTCTAATCGCGATTATTTATCAAGTAAAACGTAAATTACGTAGGTATGTAATTGTATGTTGGTTTGTTCTTATGGATGCCCAGATTTTTATTAGGTACTAGCTGACCCCGAACTTCGTACCGCCTAACAGTCGATTCTTTATTTTTCTCTCCATAAGAACCATCCTCGTACTTCAAGGAATATTCTAAAAAAGGAATTAGCGAAATCGGTTCAGCTGCTCTCGAGATTTGCGCTTACCAACACATTCATCGATTCATTTTTATACTATAGAATAGATTAGGTATTAGGTAGGTAATTAATATCTCATTCAGAGCCGTAGATTAAGTCACAATTTTCTTTCTTACATTTTTACTTTTTACCCGACTGCAGCGAAGCCCAAAAGGAGGGTAATTACCCGACTGCAGCGAAGCCCAAAAGGAGGGTAATGTGTTTAGTGCGTATGTATGTATGTATGTATGTATGTAAGTATGTCCGATTCTATGTTCCCTCATAACTCCTTAACCAATGGTCAGATTTTGTTAAACAAGGTGTCATTCGATTCGGCATCCTTGCGCGGGTGTCATAGGCTATATAAAATCATAATAATGCGATCAGAACCGTGACGAAAAATAAAATTCGTTAAGAAGCTTCGTTAAAGTACAGCTAGGAGCCACTAGATGGCGCTGTTATATTTAGTTTATTGAATTTGAATACTAATTTTATTGAACTACCCCCAACAGGTGTGAAATATTTAAAACAGAATTTTGCGGATGACGTAGGTTACATAAAATCAGCATTAATAGAGAACCAACGGAACAAAAAATTACATTTACTTCTAAGCAATTAAAGTACCACTATTAGCCACTTGATGGCGCTGCTATATTTTATTTATTCTAATACATGTGTATACATAATTTCGGCTTTGGTCTACATGTAAACAAACCATTTATAGAATCGGTACAAATGCGGAAAGAAATAATTCCTATAAAGTGGCTTGATCCTTCTAGATCATTCATTTAATTAAAAAATATAATTTTGTTTAACTACGCCTAACACGTGCAAAGTATTTAAAAGAGAATTTTGCGGGTGTCGTTGATTACATAAAATCAGCATTAATAGAGAACAAACGCAACACAAATAATATTCACTTCTAAGTAATTAAAGTACTGTAGCATTAGTTCCTCTACCCAACCACAGATGGCGCTGTTTGTGTTCTAAGTTGCGGTATGGTTTTGTCCGAAGGCCCTACATAATGTTAAACAAAATTGGATCCCTCCTCGGCCTCGAGGGGGGTCGCTCCCGATGTGGGTTTAGGGGTCTCTAGGACCAAAACCAGTCCCAAGGTGGTGTTTAGTGGGTAGGCGCACTTCTTGTGAGTCCCACATTGGCAGCACGGCCGGGTCCGTGCTGTTATGCATGAGCATTCACCACCTCCCTCCCCCGTGTCCTCCGGAGGGTGCCCTTCATAGGGTAAAAAAAAAAAAAAAAAGATAGTATTTGAGCACTCGACCAATCACTTCGACCAATACTGACTGACCACTAATAATTGGCACGACTAGTGACGTAGGTAATACACCTCGCTTTGCGCTGTGGTGCGAGTAGTACAGTTACTAATCCGTAATCCTTAGTAACTTTCATATTGCTTCAATAAATAGATCCCTAAGTACGTGCTGTCGTGCTGAAACAACGTTTCTCTTCTTGTCTGCTGAAACCCTGTCCTACAGTACCACTTTAAGCCACTAGATGGCGCTGGCATATATTTATTCTAGTACATGTATAAATTTACATAATATCAGCTTTGCTCTACATGTAAACAAACCGTCTATAGAAACGGTATAAGTGCTGAAAGAAATAATATGTTTATTTCTTTCTACGCCATTCGTTTATCTCATTAATTTAAGAAATATCAACCTCATAGGGGGTAATAATACATTACTGCAGAGGCCGAGAAGTAAGGGATTGCTGGACGAGTTTGGGATAGATGGCCGAGTCGTAGAAGAGGCCGTCTAGAACGAGTCCTGCAATCCCTGTTCCGGCCGAGGATTGTATAATGCTTTTCTCAAACAATGCGAGGAAATATTAATATTAAAATAATTACTAGGTAATTAAGAAATAATAGTTTAGTTTGCCGCCTTTTTTATTTTTTAAATACACTAACATATTTGAGCACCATGTTTAACCGCACAAAAACCATAGATTGTTTTTTTTTAATCTTGCAAGTATGCTTACATAACTTAGTAGGTGGTTGGCTGTATGTAATTTTTCCTTGGTCAGTTTAATTTTAGTAAGTAAATTTAAAAAGTTAGAGCAGCGGACGGTAATGGATTTTCATACTTACATTACTGGCTTAGGCCAGTAAAGTGAGGCGGGAGCCATAAAAGAGAAACTTTGTGGCTTTATTTCATGGTAATAACACAAAAATTTCCGAGCATGTTAATTATTGAACTAAAACTTTCGTAAGCACAACACATTGTAAACTTTTAGTCCGGATTTACTTACGGGTTTTGTTATATCGGAAAAGTCCGACCAGGTTTCGCTCCGAGTCACAGAGCTTAATCATGGTGAGCAAGCTCGCATCGTCGGTTGCTTGTCTCACACTGATATAACAACACCCGTAAGTAAATCCGGACTAAAAGTCTACAAAAAATAATTAATTTCTTAACACTGATATTAATTTCCTACTGACACTTAGACCAAAACTAACTGAACAAAATATATAAAGTGTAGCATGTCAACTCCCTTTCCCCTGTGCGGTCATAGTCAGACAAGCTGGGTTCAAAGAAGAAACAATAAATGATAAAAAAATATTTGAACGCTCTCACTGGTAACCGAAGACGGATCCTCCGTGACATCGTATCGTAGGACCCATGAAATTTTAAAAAATTCTAGCTCTATTCATCTTAACGAATTTTATCTCGTAAAATAAGATTAAATTTTGTGTTAGGTTTCCTGTTCACTTGTGAGACCAAAGATTACACCTAAATATTCAGTAAAATTGTTCAATGCTTTAGGGGGCCACCTCAAGATGAATTTGTTATAGTTTCATTTTCATACCGGTAATATTTTGGCATTCAGAAAACCAAGATTTTGTATGTCTCCACGCCCATGCCACAACTCTAAATAACTACGCCAGGCCGAAGGCCGAGCCCCATCATGCGGGTGCGAGGAAACTTGCCGCGACGAGGTTGAAGGCCGAGCTCAATACAGGTCGCGGCACGGCCGAAGGCTGTGAAGCGGGCTAGAGGAATACTCCCACGGCGATTCCAAATGCTGAGCTCTATTTACGCTGATGCCAAATGGAGAGACTATTAGCGCGGCCGAAGGCCGCAACAGTTACTTAAAGTTGCTGTTAGGAGGAAACCTGTCGCGCCTTTGTACAGGCCGCGGCTGAAGGCTCAGACCATTTATGTTCCCATTTACAAGTCCTTATTCTAAGTAATTAGCGAGACCGAAGACTGGGCCCAGCAATGCAAGCACGAAGAATTCTACTCTGGAGATATCGAAAGCTGAGCGCCGTTCAGGTCGAAGAGATAATTCGTGACTATTCCAGTCCCCACCTACAATCGTTAACATTAAATAACTAGGTGCAGTGGAGCGTTTTAAGCCTACATAAAAAACAGACAATTTATGTAAGGATATTATAGAAAAAAATCTGTCGTTTCCTTTGCAAATATTCTAGATAGTTTAACACCATTAGACCATATTAATTATACTAGCTAAAAAATATCGTACGACATAAATTTTTAATGCAGGCAGGTGGTACCTATGACTATATCAAACAAGTATATCAGTAAAAATATTTATGATTTGCCGCGACATGTCCATTGTCGAACAAAAGAAAATAAAGCAATAAACTAATAAAATAATAAAACAATAAAATAATACAACGATTTAAAGCATGTAAACAGAACAGATGGACCTTTAAATTTTATCGTTTTACTGAGTCACTAAAAGGTCAAAAATAAAAAAAATATTTAAAAAAATAAAAGAACCCGACTGCAGTGATAAATCAACTGAAAGGGAAAAAATAAGATAATTTTATTTTCAAATGCTAATGTCGAATCAGAAGAGTTCATGCTGCTTTACTTGAGGGACCAAATAATATAACTTTATAAGCATTATTTGCTCAAACTGTTGCATTTATTATTTTATATAAAATGATGCAGTCGGGACCCATTAGAGGACTTTAAACAAATAGTAATGGGTCCCGACTGCAACATTTTATATAAAATAATAAATGCAACAGTTTGAGCAAATAATGCTTATAAAGTTATAATATTTGGTCCCTCAAGTAAAGCAGCATGAACTCTTCTGATTCGACATTAGCATTTGAAAATAAAATTATCTTATTTTTTCCCTTTCAGTTGATTTATCACTGCAGTCGGGTTCTTTTATTTTTTTAAATATTTTTTTAATATAGTTTAAATATGGACCAATAAATATTTTTTTTTACCTAATACCGTTTTAAAATATAACTATGCATCATCTTCGCGAGTCACTAAAAATATTATCTAAAACTCTTCTTGAGCAGGTTTTTTTGTATTTAAAAA